>VYXC01007322.1:0-55670 GCA_013397175.1 Platysteira castanea | reverse complement strand
CTGGATTATGAGGCGTATCACTGCGAGGGGGTCTGCGACTTTCCCCTGCGCTCCCACCTGGAGCCCACCAACCACGCCATTATCCAGACCCTGATGAACTCCATGGACCCGGAGTCCACCCCCCCGAGCTGCTGCGTGCCCTCCAAGCTCAGCCCCATCAGCATCCTCTATATAGACTCTGGGAACAATGTGGTTTACAAACAGTACGAGGACATGGTCGTGGAGACGTGTGGCTGCAGGTAGCAATTTCTGCAGCTCTCCCTACTCCTCCTGGCCTTGCTCAGCAGCCCTGCCCANGATGGAGGTGAGGTAGGAATGCTCTTTTCCTTGAGTTAAAGCAGTTTTTCTGGCTGCCTTCAGATCACTGTCCTGGGTTTCCTGGTGGAAAAATAAGGGATTCCTGAGGGAAGGCAGGGAGTGGAAAACCTGTGGCTGTAATCACTTGGTCCAGGCCTGTTTGTAGAGGGGGAGGTTTGTGAGTCTGCTGGGGGAGACAGGAAGGAGAACTGGAGGCTAAAAGAGTCAGGTCTGAAGCAGAGCTTGTGCTCTCAAAAAGATGGGAGTGGCCCTGGGAAGTGTTAGCTGGAGATGCCTCCACTCCACATGGTTGGGAGTGCTGGCCCTGTTGTCTGTGTCCTGCAGGAGGTACTGGTTGGTGGGTCCCCTCCCTTTCCTGCACAAAACTCACTTTCCAAGACATACTGGGAACCTGGCATCAAGCCCACAAGTCACACAGCCGTCCTGAGCATGTCTGGAGAGAAACAAAGGTCCTGGGTTCCCTAGGGAAGAGCCATTTTTCTCTGGTTCTTCTCTTTCCAAATAATCCCTATAAAAGCACCAGGCTCCACCCTATCTTCCTTTGGCATCGATTTCCCAGAGAGCTGTGTCCCTCCCTGGAGTGCCAGCTGCTCTCTGCTCCATTAAGGGAGCTGGATCCTCCAGGAACAGACCTTTCCCATGCAGAGGGCTAAGTGCGGGGTGCTTTGACGTGTACTGAAAGGGCTGCTGGGTTTTAGTAACCCAGGAGCTGAGTATAAATTACACCTTTAAACCAGAGAAGCCCTTCATCCATGCCAAGGTGTGCTTTGGATGCTGGGAAGCATTTCTGCTGCACCTCAGTGGCTTTTGGTACCAAACTTTGGCTTCATGGGTGGGTTGGCTTAGACCAGAGGTGTATTTGCACAGATTTTGTGTTTGATGGCTTGTTTTTTTCTTGTGGGCAAGGTGTTGGTGTGTAAACATCAGTGCTTATTGGCGATGGTAGTTTGCTTTTGGAGGGGATAAATCCCTGCTGGAAAACGTGGGATTTTTCCTACATGAATCTAGTTATGCTCCATTGTGGGGGTGGTCTGCTAGGAGGGCTGAGCCTGGCCAGGGCAGAGAGGGGGCTGCCTCAAAGAGCTCTACTGAGATCCAAATGATTTCAAACGCCAGAAAAGCCTTGCTGAGGTCCAACAGCACCTTCCCCCCAAGTGTATCCATAGGAAGTAAAACGTGCCCATTGATAACAGGGACAGATCCACTGAGATAACACCCCCAGCCTCCCTCCATCCTCGTCCACAGAGCCTGCTCTGCATCCTCAGGCTGTGGCTGGTGGCGGCTCAGAGGAGTGAGTGTGTTGCCCTTAAGTCTCATGTACCCCCTTGACACCTGCACAGCTCCTCTGGCTTTACATCCATGTATCCAAGAGGAAAACCCATCTCCCTACCTCAGCACAACTGTAAATATATGCTCATGATGTACCCATCTCCAGGGGGATGCTCAGAGATGGAGGTTGGGGGGAAGAGGAAGAATCAAGTCCATGCCATGGGTTTTCTTCCTGTCAGCATTAGGGGAGGCCAAGGTTCCCAAGTGGGTGAGGAGGGGTCAGCACAAAGATTTGTGGGTTTCCTCTGCCCTTTGGCTTTAGCACAGCTGGTTGGGGAAGGAGGTTGGCACAGCAGTGCTCAAGCTGCCAGATTCCACATCAGTTATAAAGTTACCAAGCTTTGGAAGTACCTAGTTTTTCAATTGCCTTTGGTTGTTCGATAGTTTTTTTCACTGCTGAGACAAGTTTTTAAAATGTTTTTGTTTCTTTTACCCCCTCCCCTTCCTCCAAATATTTGTGGTGAAGGTTCACAGGCAGTTCAAATCCAGGCAAGATATATATAGCTCCTGGCAGCCCCTGCTGGCTGGTGGCTCCTGTGAGCCTCCACCAAAAAGGTGTCCTGAGATCTGCTCCTGTGAGACTGTGTCCAAGGGGACATGACTCCAGTGTGTGTGACTCCCAGTTCTTGTGGTTTTTGTTCAGCCACAGTCGCAGGGAACAGACAGATGTCACCCTCCTCAGGTCTGGAGGTGGCTGATGGAGAGCAGGGTGACAGGTTGGGTCTTGCAATGCTTCACCCCAGCCCTGGTTCTGGGGCAGTGCCCATTGCTGGAGTTCACGTCCCGAACCCCACGATGGTTTTGCTGGTCCTGGGGCCAAAAGCAGTGGCTCAGTTGCTGCAGCTCTGTAGCCCGGATCACTGTGATAAACGAGAGGGGAGGATCTGGGGAGAGCGCAGAGGCCGCTGCTGGCCCCGATGCTGGCCATGGTTTCTCTCCTGGCTGCAGGGCGCCCTGAACAGGGGTGTTTGGTGGGGGAGCAAACTTCATGCCCCCGAGGGGAGCCCAGCGGTGCTGGGGCCTGTGCCAGGTGCCACCTGTTCCTTTCCTGGGAAAACAACCTCTGGGGGACAACAGGAGGGCAAAGGATGGAGTTGAAGCCTCTTGCTGCTCCTCTAAGGAGTCAGCAGAGGCAGGTCCCTGCCTGGGGCTGCTCCAGGAGGATGTTTATGAGCAGGGTAAGGCTGGAGGAGAGTGGAGCTGGGGATTTGGTGAGTAACTGTGCTGCTCCCCCCAGGCGAGTGTATCAGCTGCAGGGCTTGGCTGTCACATTGCTCATTGCTCCCAGAGGACTATTTCCAGAGCAAAAGTCACCGCTGCCCCCTGTATGAATCCCTGCATGACAGCTGCAAGGGCTGCCTCTCCATCCCCAGGCAGATGCGGAGATTGCACTCACACAGTGGGATTAGACGTGGGCAACAACCACCAGAGCTGCTGCAAATGTGTGGAGGTTTAGTTTAAATATTGAGAGAAGAAAAGTCACAGAAAGAGTTGTAAAGCTGTGCCGAGGGAAGTGGTGGACTCACCATCCCTGGAAGTGTTCAAAAACTGTGTGGATATGTCACTTGAGATAGTTTAATGGTGAACGTGGTGGTGGTGCAGGGTTGATGGCAGGACTTGATCTTTTCCAGCCTTAACGATTACGTGATTCTAAGTGGAAGTGGTGGGTGTGAAAGCCTTTCTGGGGCAGGGAGGTTCCCTCAGCTGAGTTGCTGGAGCCCTGCACTGCTGGAGGGCAACACAGGGATGTGTCTGCAGAGGGCACGGAGCAGTGAATCCTGCCTTTGCAGAAAGGTTGGTGGGGCTCTGGCTGCAGGGTGGTGGTAGCCCAGCCCAGCCCCCATCCCTGGAGCTGCTCCTCCGCAGAGCATCACCCTCTAATGCCAAAGGAAAGGTCCAGAAAAAAATGTGTTTCTGATCAGTTGCCTCTTGCCTGAGCTGATTTTTGGGCACATGTAAACTTTATAAATATGAGACTAGAGGCTGAACATGGACAAATATTAATTCAGCAGACTCAGAGCGATTTCAATGGATAATTATAGGTTCTCAATCTGCAGTATTTATACAACCTTTCCAGTTAAAAAAAAAACCCAAACAGTTTCCATGCAGTGCATATTCTCCTGGAGGATTTTTTGACCTTGAGCACCATTTTTATCTGCAGGATATAATTACAGTGAAACTAGAAATATTAAGCATTTGAAAAGGACTATGTACCCCTGCTTAACTGGCTCCCTCCTCTCTGACATGGGAATGTAATTGCCCAGGAGTAGGGAAACTTGCAGAGTGATCCCATTTGACTTGGAAGCACTGGGGCTGGGATTTAGGGAAGCCTGCCCAGTTGGGACAGGGACTGGTGTGTGTGCCTTGTCTGGGGGCTCCTTGAGCTGGCGCTCAAGCCACTGCCTGCAAGAACAGTCAGAAGCAAAGTGACTTTATGCCCTGTTAAACCCTGGTGACCAGGGGTGCTTCTGGCCTAGAAATATCTCCCAAGAATTACAGATTTTCTTTTTTTTAAAGGAATAGTTGCTTTTTAATTCTCTTGAAACAGGGGGCTTGTCTAACCATGTGCGCCCCCCCCGCCCCTTTTTTTTCCTTTTTTTGCATCATACTTCAAATCCAGTGATAGGAGGGAAATCAGTATCCTCTGGCAGAGAGAAAGGTTCCTGTGGAAAAGGGCTTGGTGTAGTTTCATCCTGGTGCTGCTGCATTGATCCCAGTGGCCTCACTTCTGATCAGCACTGGCAGATGGAGCCTCATCCTCTTTGCCTGTTTGCTGATGGTTGGCATATCCGTAAGGAAAAGGCTGGAAAGGCACCAATTCTGATTAAAAGCAAACCCCAAGCCTTGAGCCTCCTGCTCAGGTTTGCGTGCCAGTGCCTCCTGTGTGTGTTTGCACCCCGTGGGTTTTAACTCAGTCCTTGGCTGCACAGCTCTCGCTGGGTAGCGCTGCAGTGATTTATCCAGCACACTCCCCTTGCAAAGCAAGCAGCTCCTTTTACAGTTTTAAGCCCTTATCCCACACACCCGAAAGTGGTATTTAGGCACAGTTACCTGTGCTGGCCTCGACAGAACATCAGCCACATACATGCACCCCGCTGTTGGCAGGGAAGAGACAAGGGAGGCTGGAGCATCACTTAGGACCCCCTGGGAAAGTGGCTTCCAGGGGTTTCAGCTGGGCAAATGGAGCAGAGCACCTTGGATGCTGATGGGATGCCGTGGCTTTGCTCTCCAGCCTTAACAGGAGTTTTGTGGTGAGCTGCTTCTTTTCGTGATTGTATCAACAGCAGCATTTACAGTTACATCAAAACCCACAGGACCCATTTAATGTGGTAGATACATCATAAATACCAGCCCAGCTCATACTTGTGTTGGAGTAAAACTGGTGGGAAATGTCATGGTTTCCTGCTGAGCGTGGAGTGAGTTCTGAAATCCAAGTGCCTTCTCTTTTGTCTGTGCTGGGGCAGCAGGGCCGTGTGCCAGGGAGAAAAAACCTCCGTGGGGCAATGGCAGTGAGAGCCATTGCACAGAGGCTGTCACCTGAAATGGGGCTGTGAGCCACTGTGTTTGAAAGATGGTCAGAACAAAGGGCTATCACATGGACCCTGGCTGGGCAGTTCCATCAAACCACTTGCTGTGTCCCCTGTCCTGGGTGCAGCTGGAGTTGTGGTGTGAGTTTTTCTCTCTTCACATCATGCTCTGCAGAGGTGAGTGGATGGGAAAACCTGTGCGGGGAAAAGCAAGGTCTTTGAGAGCAGTGTGATTCCTTTTTTAAGTCCTCATGACCAGCGGATCACGTGTGTCCCTCTGGCCTCAGAGCAGCTCCCTCGGCATCAGGGATCCCTTGTTGTGGGGCCAGAATGGAGCTGCTGGGTGGCAGGAGCAGAGTGTAGTGGTGTCCCTACTGTGGGAGCGTGTCCTCCACGAAAACACGATGAGGGAAGGAGCTGGGGAGTACCTGTTCTGTGGGTGGGGTGTTGCTGATGATCAGGAGCCTGTGACTTTGTGTGGTAGGGGGAGAGTTTTTCTGTCTTTCCTATCTATATTCCTTTATCCAATTAATGGCTGGTAGAAGAGATGTTCCACCAGGCTGGTGTGTGTGACATCTTCAATTTTGTCATAGCTGGTTTATGTCTTCCAAGGTAAAACCAGCTGCAGTCAGTCCTTTAAAGCTCTTTGTTCCCAGTACGTGTTGTGAGGTACATAGAGGTGCAAAGATGTCTGTGAAAATCACTTATGTCCTATCAGCCAGTGATCTGGGCCCTCAGAAAATGACAAAAATTTGGAATTTATGCTGGTGTAACACACTGACCAAGGAGCCCACCCTACATCTTAAAGGATATTTTGCATCTTTGCACCTCGAGACACAAATAGCCCTTTGGCTGCTTTTCCCTTTTACTGGCAGCAGTACCCAAACAGCCCCTGAATTTTGCGTGTTGGAGAGGAGCCTGCTGTAGGTGGTGGTGGGAAGGAGCACTGGCAGGCTGGTGAATGCACTGGGTTTGACTCTTGCTGAATGGATGGACTAGGGTAGGAAGCTTGGGCTGTGCAGGATTTTCATGGAGCTGGTATTGAAAAATCTTAAACCAAAGCTTGATCCATTCCCATCCATTCCATGGATGAAACCAGAACTCCACGAATTTTCAGTGGTTTTTCAGCAGGTTTCGCTCTCCATTTTTCTGTCATCAAGACTTAATAGTTCAGTCGTACATTTTGTGAGCTCATTTTTCTGCTTTTTTCTTGCTTTCTGCTTGTGCTCCTGCTTTGGGTATTCAGGACGGGGTGTGTGGAGACATGCTGTGGTGTTTGCTGGGGGAAGGAGGGTGAGGAAGGGATGGCTGAGCCTCAGCAGCAGGAGGACGTGGTGCAGCCTGTGCCTTTGGGCAGGGGACATTGAGGGGACAGGTCTGGCAGGGTTGAAGCTGGTGGGAGGAGGGGACCTGCTTACGATGGGTCACACGCTCAAGTGCTTCTCTGATGGAAGGTGGGAGTGTTTCTGGTGGAAGGTGGGAGTGTTTCTGATGAAAGAAAGTGTTTGGGTTTCCCCTCCCCTTCTCTTTGCCACAGTGTCAACCTGTGCTGGTGGCTTCCTGGTCTCCATCATACGAAGAAGAAGACACAGAGGCTGGGCCAAGCCTGGCCTCCCTGGGAGCTGTGGCATTTGCCTTGGTCCCAGTTTTTGGGGAGGTGGTAGCATTCTCTGTGGTGTTTCATTCATTTTCTCCATCCTGCCTTGGTGAAGAGAGGGGAGGAGAACAGTAGGGAATCATCAGGAGGCAAAGTTTAGGGCTGCTTTGCTCCCAGGCTGGTCATCCCAGGGAGCTGCGTGCCAGGAGCTGCTGACACCCAGGGGCTCACAGGAGCTCAGCCAGCAGCAGCAGTGTGAAATAGCACCCACAGGCCAGGAAAAGGGATGGTCACACAGGGAGGGGCCAGGCTTCGGTCCTTGAAGGTGCCAGAGTTAAGTGGGTGTGTAGGAAATGATCAGCTGGGGATGGGGCATTTTGTGGAGCAACTCATCCCCTCCTTGCCCAGGGAGGGGGTGATCATCCTGCTTACACTCATCCCACCTGCTGAGAGTGATTAACCTTTTAAAGAGGGTCTGAGTTCCTGAGGTGCTGAAGATCCAGAGGTCCCACGTGCTTCAGCTGAAGCCACATTTGTGCAGTGCCTTTGCACATGGAGCTCTCACAGCCTGAGGGCTCAGAGGCTGTGCCCACCTGGAGTCACCAGCCCTGTCTTGCTCTGCAGCTCCCACTGGAAAAGCTGGTGGAGATGCTGCTCACAGGAACCAGACACTTGTCTGTGCAGCACAGACCTGCTCTGCTCTGGGTGCTCCCTGTCTCGGATGGAGCAGGGAGCAGTGTTGATCCACTCTGCTCAGTCCCTTCAAATCCCATCACTGTGTGCTTTGTTTCCAGAGTCAAGTCAACACTTTCTGGAGTTCCCTTGACAAAATGAGCCTCTCTGCTGGTCAGTCATGGTTTTATTTATATGTTCTTTTCTTTGATTAGAAAGGAAAATATCAAAAAATGAAAAAGTTTCCAATAACTGTATTTGCAGTAATTACAATTTTTGAAGCAATACTCGTATCCCTGTGTGTGCCTCTGAACTATCCATGTATTTGTTCAGCTTTTTCAGGTCTGGGTGTGTGAAATATCTCTAAAGAAGATAGCTCTGTATGTGATGGTGTAAATGCGTTGTTTGTATGTATCTAAAGTTTAAATAGATTGTACATATGGGATTGTAAATGAACTGTAAACAGCAATCTATATTTTCTTGAATATATTATATAGCAGTATATATTTGTTAAAAAATATTCTTGTATACTCTTCAATAACCTTTTTAATATTTTGTACAGATAAGATTATTAAATATTTTATTGATAAATAGACCTCTACAAGATTTTCTTTTGATGACTTGTGCCTGTGTCCTGAAACCAGATGTCAGAGCAGCCTTTGTAAACCACCTTTATTCCCTGGGCTACCTAAGGTGTTAAACCAAAACTGAAATACCCATTCATTTTAAACTGCCTTCCAGGGCAGCCACAGGTATTTTCCAATAAATAAATTCACAAAACAGTGAGTGTTTGTGATGGATTTATCATCAAAATGTACATACTTTTTTCTTCCCTGTGTTTCTGAATAGTGTTCACCTGCTATGATGGGTAGCTACCCACCTCCAGACAGCCAAACAGGATTCTTTCCTTTGTCTCCATCAGCCTGGACAAGAGAAGGCTCCATGGAGAGCTCATTGTGGCCTTCAGTGCTTAAAGGTGGGCTTATAAAAAAGAGGAAGAGTGACTTCTTACACAGGCAGATAGTGATAGGACAAGGAGGAATGGTTTTGAACTAAAAGAGGAAAGATCTTTATTGAATATTAGGAGGAAATTCTTTCCTGGGAGGGTGTTGAGGTCCTGGCACAGGTTGCCCAGAGAAGCTGTGGATGCCCCATTCCTGGAAGTGTCCAAGGACAGACTGGATGGAGAGTGAGGTGCTTTAGCACGTGCTCCTGCAATGGACATCACCCACGTGCCTTGGAGGCAGAGAGTGAAGGTAATAAGGGTTATGACTCTCTCTGCTACATCCCTAAGCACACAGTACTGTGAACATGCAGGTGTGAGGTAAGGCACATTTGGAGGCATGGAAGAAGTCCTCAAGGCAATCAGGTATGTGTTTTAGACATGGCAGAGCAAACTCAGCTTTCGAGACTCAGAAGAAACGTGGAGAACTGAAAAGAGAGGTTTCCCTGAAGGATTTAAAAATGAATTCTTAAAATTCTTGTATTTTCTTGGCTATCCCTTCCTCTTAAGCACACACAGAAACACATGGCTCAGCTGGAGTAAGGCATGGTCATTTCTATTCCCAGTGGCACATGGAATGACAGACCAAGCAGGACCCCTTTTTGGTCAGTGTCCTGCATCCCCACATGCCCATTTTTTAGTCACACTGGCGGAGGGGATCTTTTGGTAAAGGTTCTCTGGGGAGGGAGGCAGGATGACATTTGCCCCAGCCCACTCTGTGAGCAGTTTTACAGGAATGTGCCATCTTAACAAACTACTTTGAACAGAACACTGAAGGGTGAGAACAAATGGTTATTCACAGGCATCCCACCATGTCTTCACTGAAACCAGTGGGAGTGGTGGGGTTTGCGTTCAGTGGACATGGGTTTTTACTCCACAGCACTTCAGATTACTCATGTGATTGACAACATAAGCTTGTCAGTATATAACTGAAGAGAAATCAAAGGCACAGCAAGGACAGAGGAGATGTCCAAGGTCACACATGAGTACAATGGAAGAAAATGCAGAGCATCAGTAAAATAGGACATGGTCTGAATTGGGACTGGATCACTCTGGATGCTTAAAATCCTGTGGGATTATTTTGTGGGTGAAAATACAAGTTCTTTCTTATAAGCACCAATGAGCTGCAGTACCCCCTGCACGATGAGAGCATGATGTTAGCGCTTCAAAACATTTATATTCTGTAAATGGTATTCCTGTATCCTACAAGTTAGATTGGAACAGCTGAATCCTTATCAATTTTTAAGGGTGCCTGTTAGGGAAGACATCAGTCTTGACATTGCAAAAGCCTGTTTTTCCTAATTCCAAGTCATCTCATCTTCATGGATTCCTCTCAGTGTGTACACAGCACAGTATTTCAGTCTGGGGGCTTTGTTGAAGATGTTCACAAAGGGGGAGACTGGGACACACCCCCCACTTCCTCCCTCAGTGTGAATTGCTTCAAACAGGATGGCAAAAGATCTTTGAGTGTCTGACTGGCAAACCCTGCAGTCAGGTACAGTCAGTCAGATGTTTTAAAAAACACCCTTTATTATTTATTAGGATTTTATTAGCTGCTGCAAACTACTTTCTGCAAGACAACTATTCTCCTGCAAGCACATTCCTTCAACAGGCAAAACTGAGGCTGCTGACTATCAGCTCAAGCACTCTGAAATCAGAGTTTTTAATTAAATCCCTTCCCGCCTGTCCCATCTGAGCACGAAAGTTTGCCTGTTCCGTAACTTCTGCATGATGCTACTGAGAGCAGCCATCGCTCCTGGCAGCTGCTTGTGCTGTTACTGCTGGATCTGCTGCTTGTGCTCAACCCCCATCAGCTGTTCCAGAAATATATGCTGTTTTAATAGTTCCTGGTCACTCACAAATGCTCTCTGGATTCTTATTTTGTAAATGTGCCAGGAAAGAGAACATTTGCCTGCAAGTGAAGAGCCTCAGAAACTTATTGTAGTTGGGAGTCTGAGCATGACCTGTGACACAGAGTAAAACAAGTCTCTTGGGTCTAGTGAGTTTATCCAAACCCAGTAATAGTTTGAGTGACTTTAAAATGATAACATTGAACATCTTGTTTAAAGTCTTTGCTGGCAATTAGCTAGACCAAAGAAAGGGATGGGGAGTGGATACATGTATAAACCCATTTTCTGTAGAATAAATACATAAATGACCTCAGCTGCAGAGAAGAGATTATCTGCTGTGGCTCATGTATGCAATCTGTCTCTGTGAGTCAAGAATCTGGTGTTTAGCTTGGAGTCCAACTCCAAATTCTTCACCATAAACACTGGGCAAGCACTCATCCAGCTTCCTGAAGGGACAAACCTCACTGATCCACACACTCTATAGCTCATTCAGAGCAGCAAACACGGAGCTGGAGGCAGCAAGGGGAAACTGATTGATTATTTTGGAGGGGCTCTGGATAAAAATGCTTAAGCGAGTCAGGTGCCTACCACCCACGGATTTTCTGTGCACTTGGCAGATGTCTGCATGTGAAATTTGGGGTTTGGAAAGTATTTTTGTAAATTTTGTATGCATGAAGTAATAAAGGAGGTGAACTAGGACTAAAAAGTTACCAAAACAAAGAATCAAGTTACATTTTACCATAAATTTCTTTATTTTTGTTATTGGACTTGTGTACTTTTAATAAAAGGTATTGATCTAGCAAAACACTTGCACATGAGTCAAAGTCACTGCACTAGCAGGGTTACTTGTGTGGTGAGAATCAAGCACAGATGTGAATGACAGTGAGTAGGTGCTACAGCATACAGTCAATATATTTGTGATAGGTTTTCCAAGAATTCTTAAATAGTCTAAAATAGGCAAGACCACACTGTGTTTTCATGGTAAATTGGCACATTTGGACCACAAGCACTTTTGACACTCTTTGCCTGGGGTGACAGTGAACACCATGGGCTTCTGAGGAGCTGGATTCTCACTGTGTGGGATCTGCTCCTCTCAGGAAATACAGCTGTGGAAACTAGGCCCGTGTGTTTTAGCAATGAATAGAGTAGCAAATTTTCAGATTTTAGCCTTACAGTAAAAGCTTCTAGGAGGAAGCAATTGAATCAATATGGTTTTGATAATACTAGAGAAAATTCTTTTTAAGAAAATTGTAAGGCATTCTTCTGCAGTAGATCTGGCCATCGCTGACCAGACCTAATCTCAGTTTAGGTCTTAATGCAGTTAGGATTTAGTATAATGGATTAACATTTGTATAAAAGGCATACACAAGTCAAGTACAAGTATTGCTAAATTAATTCCTCATACAAAGTATATGAATAATGCACTGTAAACAACTGCTTCTCATAGGTGCTTCAGTTTCCAGGCTGTAGTAGTTGCTTGTCATCTTTGGTTAATGCAAGATTTCTTCAGGTCTCAGGAGATCCACTACAACAGCCGAACTCCCACAAACTGAGTCTTTGTAGATTCCCTGATTCCACGTACTTCGAAGAACAAATGTTTTGTTCAACCAGATCAATGTGCAAACCAAAACAAGCAAGTGAACTGCAGTTTTTATGCTGCTGACACACACACAGGTGCACATGTACATGTATGTGTACATTAATGTATCTCCACGTATGTGCACGTCCTCCCCGGCTCTGCCCCAGGAGCACCTCAGCCAACAGATGCAGGGAGCATCTGCCACAAGGTCATGCAGCTGGGATGATGCCAACATCTGGGGGCTATTCAAGCACACACAGATACATACAACTATGGACTTCTAAAGTGAGCTCAAGGCTTGTTTTGATCATGACTGAAAATGGACCTGTAGAAAGAAGGAAAGTCCTGTGACTCTCCAATGAGCAGAATCAGTTGCATGACATAATCCCCTCACTTTGAACGTGTCTGGTTCTTCCCCATGCTGCTGAAACGGTGTTCCCAACATTCCTGCCCCACTCATCAGTACCATTTCATTACATGGCAGTGTAATTGGAAAATCCACTGGCTAGTCTCAAAAGCTAAACCAGTTTCTGATACAAAGAAGGTCACTTAAATCCACTATCAGTCTGTAGGTTTGAAAACTAGTCCAAAATATCCAGGAACTGAACTCTTTTACAAGTTGCTCTAAGTATTAGTGAAAGTTTCAAGGGGGGTTTAGAGAGCAGTGGAAGGGGTGGGTACAACTGTGTAAGAAAACAAAGCGATTAATTGATCTTTCTGCATCACAGAGAACATTTTCCAATACCATTCTCACCCGTATCAAAACTCATAATAAATCCTGTAAGTTGGATACTCAGTGCATCATCTAAATTCATCTGTTTGCAAGGGCAGGACCTCCCCTGACTATACTCTGTAGTGTTTTGCTTATTTATAAATGTCTCTCTGAACTCCACAGGGAGACTATTTCACAGGTTCATGGCTAGAAAGCTTTTCCTGATTACACTTGGCTCTGTTCCCCTTACTTGCAATATTTTCATTTCTAGCTATTCCCTGTAACTTCTTTTGTTATCACAACTGGTAGGATGCTTTTTTCTATTTTTTTCCTTCTATAAAGGAGAGGGTTCACCAAATGTGAGGAACAGTGAACTTGTCAGCACCATGCAAGGGTCTGGTTCTCAACAGCAATGTTCATGCCATGTCATAGGTGCAGCCGTGGCACAGTAACAGATGTCTTCTGATTGTGAACTTACCTGATTTGTGGCTTGGCAGAAAATTTCATACTTCAGTCCTTAGAGCAAAGAACTGAAATTTAGACATGCATCAAAAGTGGCTTAATTCTTTAAAGTTGCTGAGCAAGCACTGTTCTCATGGACTTCATCAGGAGAGCTAGGCCACCTAGAAGTTGTTATTCATGGATTCTGCAATCCATTTTAACCTTTAAATACTGGCATTTTTGATCAGTGTACTTTCCCTTCTCTACAGTCAATTGAAAAATGAAACACTTGGCCATGTTCCAGGCAAGAGATCTTTATGTATTCCCTTGCTGAGCAGCCACAGATACCTTACGGCATTTCCAATGCCCTGTGGAGTCCTGGCAGTGCCCCAAGCCCCAAACAGTGAGACCTGGAGAAACTGCACACCTGATCTACACATCTCCCCTGAACTCATCCTGAACTCATCCCGAACTCATCCCGAACTCAGCCTGACCACCAACCCCCTCTGACCCAGAGGAGACAACATCAAGGCTGTCCAGGGCACCTGGCTGCCATGGATGGGTAAGACACCAGGAGAGGGCCAGGCCTTTCACAGCATTCCAGGATCCATAGCCAGGATCCAGCCACATCCCAACACTTCTCCAGCAGTGAGTGAGGTGGTAGTAGCTCAGGTACAGTTGTATCAGCAGACAGTAAATATTCCACCTTTTGCCAAGTCTTACAGACTCCCGAAGATTCAGGATGAAACTACATAAGCACTGAGTCAATAAAACTATACTTTGGACCAGCCAGTCTTTCTTTAACTTTCGCCAAAACATCTCACTAGAAAACAAGCCATAATCTATAGTAAACAGAAAAAAAAAATAAGACAGACTCTCTCACAAAAAATTTACATGTTCACAAAATAATTACATCATTTTGTTGTTAATCACTGAATTAGTGTTTATAATTTGGTCAGATCGTCCTGTAGCCAGTCTGTGATCATGGCAGCCATCTCCTTGCTGGCATCGAGCACGAAGGCGTGGCGGAGCCCTTTCTCACAGAGCCGAATGTCCCCATCTGGAAAATCCATTTTGATCTCATCATAGTAGTGCTGTGGACACCAGCTGTCTCCAGTTCCATAGTAAAAAATCAGCTAGAAAGCAAAGCATATCAAATAATCAGTGTGGAAAGTTACTGAGGGAGCAACCAATACAATCATTTGGAAATAAGCAATGCATCAGGTCCTGAGACATACTGTGAGGAACAGCAGACTGGTACTTCTTGGTTGTTTCCAGGTCTGCAGGTATGATGGAGACAATTAAATGCTCTGTGACTCAGTTTTCTCACCTGCAAAACTGTGAAACACAATACAGGCTCAACTCTGAAAACAGAGATCTGCTGATGGAAGCCTGGCTGACTTAAGAAATTTCTTATTATGGCTCAAATCACTGAGTTGTCCATGGAGTCTACCCCTAAGCAGTCCAGCTGTTTTCCATACCTGTTAGAAGTTTTCTGTGTTAGCTTTCCAGCTATTTAAAAAAAGCTATTTAAAAAAATGACCAGAGACATCTTCACCGGTTGCTCACAGCCCCATCCAACCCAACCTTAAATGCTTTCAGGGATGGGGCATCCATCACCTCACTGGGCAACCTGTGCCAGTGTCTCACCACCCTCATTGTAAAAACACTTCCTCCTTACAGCTAGTCTGAATTGATCCTCTTTCAGTTTAAAACCCTTGCCCCTTGTCCTGTTGTAACAGGCCTTGCTAAAAATTTTGTCCCATTTTTCGTACAGGGCCCCCTTTAGGTGCTGGAAGGTGCTCTAAGGTCTCCCTGGAGCCTTCCCTTCTCCATGCTGAACAGCCCCAACTCTCTACCTTATCCCTGTGAAGTGCTGCCTGTATGGAGGGCAGGCACCTCCCAGAGATCAATGAATAACTTTCTTCCGGGTTGTAACATGGAACTAAAATTCTGCAAAAGTCCATTTTGATTTGATCTTGCCCAATATAACCGTGGCCAATGACATACATGAAGCAGGTGCTCCCTGCCCTAGAGCCCACCTAAACACAAAAGTCGTAAATTCCAGGCAAGTATCATATTCAGGGAAATGCCTTTTCTCTCTGTTAGAAACAGTGAATGTCACGTTTCCCCAAGTCATCATTTCTCCCCATTTTCATCTTGACTTTGCATGCTATAGCTATGCTTTTCAATTTCTATAAAGTGTATGAGGGGAAAGGAGTTGTCTGGGAGAGAGTAAAAACCTATGGATTTCAGACTGAACAAGAACAAGATTAATGAGGAGCACTCTTCATACTAAAATGTTTGCATGCAGGTACCAGAACGATGCTGATTGCTCAACACATCACACACAGAGCTTGGCCCAATTCCATTATTCGCATTTGCTTCATATTTCATTTCTGTACTTCGGTGAATAATTGAGCAATGCTAACATAAATTAGGGGACAAGAAATTTTCATTTCATCACAAATATCTTCAATGCCATCATTTTTGTAGCCATGTGGAATATAAATAAATGGACCCACTGGGGTAAAGGTGGGCTAAGAGCCCAGACTGCATTTCACAAACTATTACAAGGTTTTGTCTAACTCACTTTTCTCTTGCTGAAGTTTGCCCAAATCTTGTACATTACTGACTACTAGCTGTATCCAAAATATAGTATCTCAGCTGCACAGACACCAACCCCAGTTCTACTTCTATTTATGTGCAAAACATAGACCATAAACCATCCCATGTTAACAAACATTATTGCTTTCCTTTGTCACTCACTACTTCCTGAAAGTAAGGTGTGTTGTTTGCTCTAGCAGAAAACTTCTTTTGCTCTTGCCTTCAATTCATCAATCACAAGACATCACACTAGCAAAAGTTCTTCAGAAAAGCCAATGTAAAATGTCCAGATGCATTCAGGCCTTTTGGAAGCAAAACATCTGACCAAATTATGTTTAACCCTGGGCTCCATTACCAACAGATAGAGAAATAAAGATTATGAAACTGAGGGGGAAAAAAAAGCAATGGAGCAACTCCAGTTTAATGGAGTAGTCCTTGAAATGGGTGGATTTTTTGAAAGGCAAGTCGTAAGAGTCTCATCACATGATCATTTAGAAAAAGATGAAACGCCATTTACATTACAAAGGTGGATAAAATACTTGGCTTAGTCTGCTTGGACTGTGAAATGGGCTGTCCTCCAGGTAGGGTTGTAAACTTGAGAACTCACAGATTTGAAAATGCCTAAAACAGAAGATTTATGTGCATTCTTAGCTTGCCCCCGGTATATTTGCATTACAGTTTAATCTTTCACTGCATGATCCAAAGGATCCTTGACTCTCTCAATCCACTGACAGGATGACATTCAGCTGATGAGCTGCTATTTGACAGTATTTCTCATTTTAAATTCTGTGTGCGGTCTGAGGATTTATTTACTACATACTTCATGGTTTACAGACAGGATTTATTTTCTTTATGCTCTGCATTCCTCTGGCATGCACCACTACAGGATTTGCATGCTCACATTTATTAATTTAGTTTTGCAACACCTTAGTGGCCATTTTTATCTTCATTTTGCAGGTGGGAAGCACAGAAATTAATGTCAAACTACATTTATTAATTTGAAAGCACGCAGTGTAGATTGAAACACCTCAAGCTGGTTTTCCAGCGTGTGCAGCATTACACAGTATTGACTATACTCAAAGGACAGCACTCCTGGACTGCACTTGCAGGTGTTCTGAAACATTGTTTATCTGTCTGTAATATACATTTCACGGTCTTAAATGAGATATTCAGAAAAGTGAGAACAAACTGTGACTATCTATGAAAAATACTGATGACTTCACCAAGATCCCAATTTCTTTCAAGTTTAGGTGCCTTTACCATGGACTTATTTACTTTTATTTTAATAGGCATTTTACCCCTTCTTCGACGATGAAGTAGGAATTCTGCATCCTGCTGTCTCCTTCATTACACAGGTCTTTTGGTTAATGAAAGAAGAAAAAGGAAAAGGGATGTTTTCATGAAAGATCAGTGCTGAATGCTTACACAAAATGTGTCTGAATTGAGGTCATTGCTCCCCAACTGTGAAATGTTTGGTAATGCAACGTCAACTGGTTTTAGCAGAACTTGTGTATACAGTCTGCTGGGCTTTGAGGAGGTAAACCAAACCCCAGGTATTTCACATGTAGCACCTACATGTACTGCCAATGGTGTCAACACCTCTAGATTTGCTGCTTTCGGCCTCTGTTCCTTAAGGTCATGGCATAATTGAAAGAAGCAGCACTGTCAGCTTCTGGCCAGAGAAACATGGGACACCTTCCTGCTGGTGTCACATTGGAGGTGTCCAGCACAGAAATTAATGATTTATTTTAAATCTATGGTGTGTTTTTGAAGCAAATGTCCAGTTTCTCCATATTTAACATACTTTGGTTCACATACTTTGGTTACCATACTTTGGACCACATGGGAGTCCTTCCAACTGAGACTAAAGCAAAGATGCTCTTCAGGATCATACTTAACAAGCTCCAGGCACCAATGGACATTCAGTCCATGGAACCAGACAACTGTTGGCTAAAGTAATAACCCTCTCAGGTGCCTCCATTGGGAACATCAGGTCCTCACCACTTACTATCCATCTCCACAAATTCTCTTCTATTGTGCTGCTTCTATTCTTAAGGTAAACATAGTCACTGGCATCTGCTGAGAACAGGAACAATAAGATTCTTGCAATTTAGGTTCCATTCCAAGCAGAAAAGGGCAGGACATTTATGAACTACTGGTCTTGTTGTCCAGTCCCTTGTCCACTCTTTACAGGTATGACTTCTTTTATCTCGTCCCTTTCAGGTCTCAAGACCTACCTACACCCCCTTTGGTTCTTTATTTCAGCTCTTTTCTCTCTACCTCATCATTTCCAATTTCTACTACTTCTGCTTCTTCTTATCCCACATTCTTGCTCTGCAAAGTCCAAATTTTAGTCTCCTGGGTCTGTGTCCCAATTCCAACCCTAGTTGTTTTTCCTAGAGCCTTTACTCCCAGTGCTGCTCCTCGAGCACCTCTCAGACTATGAGTTGTTCCTAGCATCAGGGTTGGGTTCAGTCCCGCATAAAAACATCTAAGTACAGGTCACTGTATCATGATGTTTACATGTGTACCAGGCATCCCAATTTCCGTAACACATTCAGGAAAGATGGCCTTGCTTGGATAGTTCCAATCCACCACCTCATATGGCACCAGAAGCCTTCCTTTGGCCAAACAAGCAGAGCCTTTGGTTCTTCCTGCCTCCTCCTGCTCTCTGTTTACTGCTCACTCACTGGCTCCCCTCTTTACAAGCTCAGCATGTGTCTCCTCTACACTGGAATCAGCTTCCTTCTCCAAGCTAGGAATTGTTACCGTGAGAAAACAATACATTTTCCCCTGAGCTTTATCTGTAGACATTGTAGAATCCTTTGGATTGAAATAAACCCATTCAAAGTCGGACAGGCACTTGTGTCATATATGCAACTAAGGTTTGGGTCTGTTATAGCCAACTAAGAACAGTTTTTAAACAGAAGACTTGGGGAGCTTGATTTGATGCTGCAGTTATTTTCTCTGCTTATTTCCTGTGCAGGTGTTGGTGTGTGCATTCTGTCCATGTCCCAATGCTTGCACATCCAAAATTTTAACAGAAGTGTTTCTTAATTGCAGAACTGATTTAAAAATGCTTTCTTATTACTGGATTATGAGAAAGAGCAAGACTGCAATTAAGGTGTAAATTTTCAGTGATCCAGATGTTGGTACAGGGCCTATGAAACCTGACAACTACTTGACCGCCATTTGTGAAATCGAGGATCTCCTTTTGAATGACAAAATGTCTCTGCTCTTTGCTTGTGTCACACACAGACACAAAATAAATGACTTTAAAATGTCACCCTCTTTCCTAAGATATTTAAACAGAATGATTTTAGATATATTTAAGGAAAAGTTTCCGGAATCCATCTCCTCATCTTCCTTTTAGCATCAGGAGCTTTGCTGTTGCAGCAGGCGGGCAGGAATAATTAACAAACCATGTGTAACCAGAGGCACATGGGATCTCCATTAATGTAGGGAACACTGGCATGCACTGTATGGCTTGCATGGGTCTGTAAAGTGCATATTTTCCTGTGGATGGTGGATGGCTGTAAAGACATCCTGAGTCAGCACAACCACTGCACCAGCAATGGAAAGCTTCTGCCAATCTAAGCATTCAGAAATGATGAGTCAGGCCCTCAAAATAATTAGACTAGCTAAAAATAAAGAGATTTGCAAAACAATAAATAGGAAGTTCTTTCTAATTTTCCTCTGGGCTTAAACTTTCCAATATTTGCATTTTTTTAAACTTTTCTGCCATGAGGATGAGAGGATTATCTTTTATTCTTTTGCAATATTGAATGGTGAGACTTCCAGGTACTCCTGACTCAGAAGGAAAATGGCAGCTACCACTGGACAGGACAAAGACTTTATGATTCCTGATGCAATATCCTGCTTGCTATGAGTGACTAAAACATGTCCTCTTTCAGGATCTGATGTTGAGGGCAGAGCGAAGGGGATGTGCGCTGTCTCTGCCAGCCATTTCAATGCTGCATTTGAAATAGTGATGCAATTTCTAAATGTCAAATAGCTTTAAAATAACAGCAGTATTCTTAGAAGATGATTTACCATTAAATTGCTCAGAAGTATTTTCAGCCTTAGCTTCTGTAAAATAAAACACAAGTCCAAATAGGGCTCTGTCAGCCTCATACCCTGTAATATGGTATGTGTATTCTGACGCTGCACAATGATGGCAGCTGCTAAGTAAACATCAGAAGAATCTGAGATTTGTATCAACAGGATGTTTACGTTTTAAAGAGTTTCTAAGAAAATAATAAAGATTTCCTGCAGTTGACTCCACTGGCACTTGTTACAGTATGTATGACAGTTCATAGAAGTAAAAATTACAGAGAGATTTCTCTTCTGCCTCTTCTGTAACTGTCATTGGCCAGCACTGAAAAACAAAGTAAAAAAGTTAAAATATATTAATCGAGTTTTTTCTATCTCTCTGGAATTTGGTACATCTTATAACAACTTTAGGATCTTATTACATGGGCAGGCACCACTCCAGTGATGGCCAAGAGTGAAGGACTGATCTCTGTGGATATAAAGGAGCAGCACACGTGCAATAGCAGGACTGCACCAGTGTCCTTGCTGAAATCCTTGCCTCTGATACACTCACTTTTTATCAGTATTACTCCCACATGAATTCGCTGGCTGCCACAGCAGCTTCTCTCTGGTTGACATCTCTCAGTAATAACCTGTGAGTAGTTTCATTTGTTCTTGGGTGAAAACTAGTGTAAAAGGCATTATCCTAGAATTAATTTTAGTTTTGACGAAGGTTTATAGAAAATGACTTAGCTTCTCTGGAATTATGGAAGTGTCTCCACCTTATCCTGCCAAAAGAATAGGATAAACGACATGGGAACAGACTGGTTTGGGACATACTTTTTTTAAAATTTGCTTCAGTTGTACTTTAGCTTCTGGCAATTCAAAGAGCTGGCATTGCCCTAGGAAGCCCTAAATGCTTTGGGATATGGTTCTCCAAGATACCATCTCTCTCCCTCATGATCCTGTCGTGGTTGAGATCAGTCAGTTTGACAGTAAGGTCCTGGGAACTTGCTTCTCAGCTTGTTTTACCAGAACTGAGTTTTCTCAACTGTCCAAGGGCAGTGTGAAGCCAAAGGTTTCCAGTTGGATTGCTTTGAGAAGAGGCAGTTGACAATCTGGGGTACACGATGCTCTTTTAAATACCAACCTGCAGGACTTGTAGCAAAGCTGTAATGGGTAGTTCAAGTGCTTATGGTGAATTTATTTAACATAAGGATGATGGCCACTTTTATTAAACCAGCACAAATAAAAAACAAAACCAGCTTCCCTGGCTGGAAAAGAGGTGGAGAAACATTTTACTATCAGAGAAATTAGGATGCAAATCCTTAGACAGGGCCTGATGTATTGGCTAACTTGGCATGTGATTCCAGGTGTGTTACTGCTCTCCCCAGTGTCAAGTGTGGCGATCTAGACAGTTTTCATGCCTTTATAGGTGTTGAAACTTGGTAAATCAACAAAGGGAAAAGGGCTTCTCTTTAACTCTGCTGCAGTGTGTTAGCAGTGCCACCAACTGCTCTGCTCAAAGACCCATGAGATCAAGAGAGGCCACTTTTATTTCCACTTTCTCACAGATAATGATGGGTCAAACTCAATGCAAAGTAAAACTGTGCTTTTAAAAAAGGATGCACAGGATTTATCAACAAATCAGGGTGATTAACTTATTTATATTATCTATGTTACTTTTAAAGACTTAAAAGCATTTCAAGGGTATATATTTAGATGTGTCAGGAACATGAGTATTTCAGAAGTCAAGTCTGTATAAATACCAAAATAAAAACAAACAGACCTGAAACCACTATTTAAGCAATACTACTGCTGGGACAGATTCTTCCAACAATATTTACTGCAAACAGTTTTTCCCTCTGAGTATCAGCCTGACACTATCTACATTCTGTGGGACTTTATCTAAGGTGAATCAGTCAAATCACTCTTGCAACAGCAAGATCAGCATCTGGCTGTAAATGGCAATGTTCCCTGGTGGGGTGCACAGTAGGAGGTAAGAAATAAAGGGGTAGTTAGGGGTCAGTGGTAACTTTTAAACATTCTTCAGAAGGCCGGGGAAATATAGCTGTCTTTGTTCATTGTGTGCACCACACACCTTATACTCACCCCAAACATTTTGGAAATTCTTGTCATCACTTCTTTACTAGAATACCACACAGCACAAATGATGGTAACAGGTACTCAGTTATAGAGTAAGTGAAACATCACAGGTAAGGATATTGTGGTACACTGACTTTTTAAAATACTCACTGGGATCCTTTTCCACTGAGGAGAGAAGCTGCTGATCCCTGATTAGGCATTCTGGGCACTTCAAAGAGATGGTTGTTCTTGTGGTTAAATGACACAGGCACCCAAATCCCCAAGCACATGTGCAACTTGCCTGGCTTCAACTCTGCACCTCCAGGGAACGCAGGCCAAAAAGGATGTGAGACCAGCCAAAAAAAAGAGGTGTTCTTGGCTCAGGAGAACACTTTGCACCTATTCAGAAAGAGTGTTTGGAAGGTTTTTCACAAATGTAGGCAAGCACCTCACTCAGGCTGTGGGCAGGCAAAGTATCTGTAGAATTCTTTTAAGCACGTATCTTCAGATCATGCTCCTCTCACTGGGAATAATTACAAACCCCCATGGATGTCTACAGAGACTCAAACAAAAACACTGGGCAACATGAAAACAGCTGCTTCAGGGGTCAAAATAGTTCTTGGTTGCTTAGTTTTAAAAAATTTCTGTAGCCAGGATAATTTTTCAGAAGAAAAACCTAGCTCTTCTCTGTGGAAAGGAAATACCTCATTCTTCAGCTTTTATTCTAAATCTCTGCATGCCAGTGTTTAGTTGTTACTCTTGGAGAACACATTATCTATGGTATCACTGGTGTGATACAAACTTTTGCTGCTTTAAATTCTAAATGCAAGAAGTAGTAAACATTCACTTCATTAATTTAATTTTTTCAAAACTGAATTTCTTCCCCACCTAACCATCTACATATGAGTGGTTACAAGCCACCTACAACACAGACTTGAACAGTTTGAGTGAAAATAGGTTAATATATCCATAAACTTCCAGTTTATACCTTTCTTCTCAGACAACAGGTTGGTTTTTTCACCTTTGTGTCTCTATTTCAGGTGTTTCCTGTCTTTCTCTTTATGCAATCAATGCAACTGCTACACCAGACCACTGGAAAAAACTCAAGAGCATATAAACATTTTTTGTTTCAACATGCTAACCAAAATAATCCTGATTTGCAGTTGGAGGAGATGGTTTATGATCTTAAAAATTATGAACAACTACAGAAAATTCACTGATTTAAGACTTCTTGAAGCCTGTGGAAACTCTTCAATGGATATAAAAGGGCTTTGGAGCAGATCCTACATTTCAAAATAGGACTACTGTGTATTACACATGGAGTAATGAATCAGAGGTATCTCTCAATAAATATAAAATCTGACGGGTGATTATTTTAAAAGAGAATTTGCTCTGTAAACACCCTAGTTCTACCCTTTCGTGCAATTATCTCCTTGATTTACATAAGGTTATATTTATTATAACAGATTTATAAGCTTACTTGACAGAAAAAGAGTCAATGAGGCTAAGTCTTGAAAGAGAGCAGTGAGTGAGGCATGACACAAACTTAAAAACTTAAGTGCTGTGCAGAATCTCCACAAGGAAATATCATTGTCCATTCCAGGCATGCTAGTGAATGCCCAACACATCCATTTTCCTGTGCCTTTTAAACTTTTTCTTATTGTATTTGTAAAAGCTCCATGATGCTCAGTGCTGATCCATCTTTTAAGAACATGGAATTACACCCACTTCCTTTTGTGCAGGAATTACAATAAACTTCCTCTAGTTCAGTAGTATCTCTGTCCCCAGCTTCTGTTAGGAAAGGGAGTTGGTGTTACACTGAAAGAACGTAGGTAGCTCAGCTGCCTTAGACATGATCAGCTAATAATTAACCTCCAGAGCTGAGGAAATCTTTTATCAGTATCCCTTACCTTATTTGTTTGGCATTTCTGGTTTATCACAACCTCCCATGTCACTGCAATAAGAAGCTCAAATTGCGGTACATTCATGTACTGCTTGATCTGGACAAACAGTTTTACACAATATTTCAAAGGCTCTATCATATATTACTTATATTATTTTGTTAGAAGACAGGTCTCCATCCTCCTCATACAGTTCCACGGCTACTGAATGTGCACAACTTCTGACTTTAAAAGAGTTTAAATGAAAATCTTCATTTAATTATCCAAACAATATTCCAGCTCCCATTCTTTTAACATAAATCCAAACAACTAACTTTGTTAGACTAAGAATCTGAAGTCTGGTGATAAAATTTCTCCTGGTCCCTAGCTAGTATTAATTATAGTTAAACCTGTCGGTGGAAAGATTTGAATAATTTTGTGTCTCTTCTTTCAGATCATAGAATGCAAATAAGATCCAGAAATAACTTTTCTATTCCACAGCAGCTGGCGAAGTCAGGTGTTAAGATTGGCTTTTACCATATGATCACAGCGACTACTAAACAGTATAAATTTTTTGAAGTAACAGCTTGCCAGTTCTATAGCAACTTGGACTATAGTTCCTGTTTTTATAAACTTCCAACCTTTATAAGTTAAGCCCATTTTTATTGTCAATACTCTTCAAATTTAACATGATGCCAACTGAAAATTTTTCCCTTAATTCTTACATTCCCAGAAATTACTAGACGATGAAAAAAGGAAGCATTTAGCTTCATTTTTAGACTAGTTTTTTCTTCAGTTTGTCAGCTCTTGTAGTATTGCTTCAGCTTTTTGTTTTCTTGAGTATGTTTGCCACACATGCATGAGGACATAGAAGAATCAATAAAAGAAAGTTAACACAGGTTTAAAACAGCTCCTGCCTGCCAAGGCCATGCTTAGATTAGCAGAGTCAACAAAAGCACAGATGGAGCAGACTAGGACACTTTCAAACTCTTACTGTTGGCTATGGGCCTTCATTCAGTTCAAGAAATCAGAATTTTTGCAATGTGAAGTATCTGATAGACTACCTGAAGTCTCTGGAGCTGCAGCTGATTGTCACCACCACTGTCCTGCCCAACAAAGCATTTATGCTTAACTTCAGGCACGTGTGCTTGTGATTAATACTTCCACAAGCACCTTGAGTCCTGCTCCCGCACTCTCCAGTTTGTACCCTGGCCAACACAGGGACCTGCAGCCCCACCCTTCAGGGCACTGACAGCCCTCCCCAGCCCACGCTCCCTGCACAGGGCTCCAGGGTCTCCAGCTCTGCCCTTCACCTTCAGTCTCAGCCTCCCAAGCTACCCTGTGGAGTGACTCCAGCCCTGGCCCTGTCTCCCAGGCTGACATCAGGCCTCCACTGTACACAGCTTGTCACCTGGATGGCTCCCACCTTGCAGCTTCCCTTCCACCATGTCTTTGGCAAGCCCTCCCGGACAGACTTTGGATCCACATTGTAGCCTTGCTGCCACTCCTGTCTCTGTCCCCTGTTGCTCCTGACTGGATTCTCTGGAGGGATGCTGGACCTGGTTCATTGTTTTGCTTTGTCTGGGACAGTCAATAGACCCTGTTCTGTGCTCTGCTCAGGTGCTGTGGGACTGCATCCTGCTTGGGGGGGCACTGCCTGTGTGGGCTCACATTCAGGGAACAGGCAGGCCCTTCAGCGTCCTGACACTTGGAGGGGTGAGTCAGTCAATAAAATCAACCATTTTCCTTGAATTCGCTGGAGTTTGGATCAACCCATGGAAAGCTTAGTTTAAGACAATGGAAGTATTTTCAGTCTGCAAGATGAGCCCTTCAGTCTCTTCACTGAGATTCCCCACAAGAACTTTGAGTGCTCTGCAACAAAAACAAGAAAGGCCAGGTATGCCAGGTGCAACGCAGGGATCCCTGTTCACGTGTGCTACTTCAACTCCTTTAAAATACGAACATACTTTTCAAAGTGCAGAGAAGGCAAATGGGCTAAAAAAAAATATTTATTTTCAGACACAAAAAGAAAGACTATTTTATGAAATGAACTTTGTACCATTTCTATTTAAAAGGCACAGAGTAATTTTGCAGAGATCTAGGACCTCTGTCCTAGAAAATCCCATTCTTTGAGAAAAATCTCTTCCAGTGCAAAGTGCTGGAATCATTCTTCCAGCAAAAAGACAGGGATGATACTAAAAATGGAGGGAAGGAAGGGGACGCAGTAGAATAATCTGTTATACTGATTTTCTACTCACACAGAGGCTATCTCATTGGAAGTTCATTAAATGTGACAGTTTTCTGGCTCATAAGCCATCTGGAATTGTCTGACCATGGTCACACTATTAAATTATCTCAGCTTCCAAAACATGGTGACCACAGGGTGACCGCATCAGAACTCCAATTAGAACAGTTCCTGGCCTGTGCCAACCCCTGAACCATGACTGGGAAAATGCAATTGGTCCAGATAAGAACTTTACAGAATCTCTTTCAGCAATAAATCCAAGAAAGTTCAGTGTGAGAAAGGTCCCTGAAATGAATTAATTCACCTGTAGAGCAGTAGCTCCAGCTTCTGAGGAATATCTCTTACACTACTGTCCAGCTAAACCATATGGCTAAAATGATGCAGCCATAATTTTGCTGACTCCTGTCTGTTACATTTTGAGGCCATGGAAAGACTGAGCCTGCAGAATCCCATGATAATAACTGACACCCCCCAGCACAGAGGATACACGTTTTTTTGACCTGTCCAGCAACAAAGTCAGAGGATTTGGTCCACCAGTCCCTCATGTCCTGGCTGGCCACCTGCCTGTGTGATCAGAACCCAGGTAACTACAGGCCCCACTGGGAACCACGCCTCATGCTCAGCCAGAACACAGACTGCTTCTCCTCTAGCAAGGAAAACAAACCAGATGGGTTGGCACATCTGATAGTGGTGAATGCTACATCTGCAAAGGTGTGGATTTTAAGGATCATTTTAACATTTTAAGGATCAGTGACCCCTTTAACGGCTTCTCCAAAGTTAATGGAATGACACTCAAAAAAAGCAGAATCAAGCCTGCTGAAATTCTGGTTTTGCACAAATATAACTGGGTGTAACATCTCCTCATGCACGTGGACTTCCTTTGAAAACTGAGGATTAAATATTTACCTTCTTTAAATTTTGCTTTATGGTTGTACTGTCTCTCTCCACCACCTTCATCATTTCTTGGCTTGCCATATACAAGATGTTGGCTGCAGAAATAGAAACAGGTAATAATGTAAATACACAGCAAAACTTTTAGAAAAAAACAATACAGACATAACTCTGCAAAAAAGCAGGGCAACTAGAGCAGTCATCATCTCAACAACCCCAGGGAAAAGAATGCCACTGACAGAAAGAGCAATTTTATCTCACCTAACCAAATGATTAAATGGCATACAGACTGGATTAAGTCACCTCCTATTAATTAAATCCATAATTAATGGAAAGGATTTTTGGATTGTAACTCTATCCATTTATCCTATAGACTTCCAGATCAACCCATGGTGATGACTCTCTCTCCCCGACCACAGAAAGAACTCTAATGACTAGATTTCACTACACACTTTTAGAAAGGTACAGGTAAGTATGATAAATCGCCCATAAAGGGTTTTCAAGACTGGGCTTTAAATACAAAACACACATTATAAGGCGTTATTAATCAGTAGATGATTAAATTATTGACATCTCAATATGCAAGTCATTCAATTATTCAACACAACAATTAGTAAAAACAATGGCAACAACAAATATGTGGTTGTCTTGCATAAAATGGATGGTACCTGCCCACTCAGGACTGGACTGGACATCAAATGTCTAAGCCTTACCTTTCTGGAATGTTTTAAAAATGGCTCAGTGCAATTTATTTTGAGTTGCATGATACTGTCTCAGAGACATAAATAATTGAGGCTAATGTTTGGACACCTAATTAATTTCATGAAGTCTTGAGTTCTGGCATATCCCATGTATGTTAGACAGCAATGGGAACTACACACTTCCGAAAAGCAGGCTGGTTTGTCTGGATGCCTAAAGATTCACCAATTTCAACATTCTGACATAGAAGGACTACACTGTGTCTACATAGCCTGACTCTTCTTACAACAGAACCTACAGAAGCACAGTGTACAGTCCAAAACCTGGCTTTGAACAAGCACTGTAGATTATGAGTTCTACTGCTACAACAAATCTCATGTACTCAACTGCAGAATCAGGAGTTGCTCCATGCATTATGTCTCCAGAATATGAGAGGACCTTCAAAGGGTGTTTTAATAAGGGCTATTCATTTCTGTCATCAGTGCTGTACTGAAGAAATGTGAAGCTAGCAAAGAATTAGCACTTCTTTTATCTCTCTTTTGGACCAGTCAGCTTACTGGGCTAAGATGACCAAGCCTCTCTTGACCTCTGATCACAGAGATATTCATAACCTATATGTGGTAATAAAGGACAATATTCTACTTTCTCACCAGTTTAAAAAACCAATGTGGCTAAATTATCTAAAAGCATTTCAATTTCTAGGTCTTAGAATGACTGAAAGTATTTTAAGATACTAAATCCTCTCCTGAAAAACAGGAGAAAAAGGAAAGATTCTGACAGTTTTTAAAATCTGGACCAATGAAGTTTTGTGCACAAGTAGTTAATGACAGTGTTGGATCTGATGCTGCTTTGAGACAGTAAAACATTCTCACACTGTGAGATAGGGGAGGAAATGGCAATCACATAGGTCTTTGGTGGTGACCAACACATGGAGTTGGCTGAATTTCAGCAGTGGCCTAAGGAAACAGAATGCCACCAGAGAGATGAGTGATGGCACTGGAGATCAAATGTTAAAAGACAAAGCTAGTGCTCTGACATGGAAAAAAAAAAATCCTAGAAAGTAGTATTTACTTCTGAGCCAGCCAAAAAAGATGCAGTTCTGTTGTATGCCTGCAGAGCTCTGCCTTCTTCAATTAAACATTGAATGCAGGTAGTCCAAGTTCTTCTTTCCTAGACGAGATGAAAAGGTTGTCATAGACAATCCAGCAAATTTGCTGGTCCCATCCTACTCTGCAGGGCAAAGAGGTCTCTGTGCAGTTTCATATCTAGTAAGCCAATCATCTAATCCTGTGGTGCAGCCGGCAAAAGTCTATGCATCTACAGCACTGGTGAGTTCACATCCTGACACTGGTCTCAATTCAGCTCCAAACAGATGATTTACACACCTTGTTTTTAGAAGGACACACATCTTTGAATGCACCTTCAAAAATCAACTAGGAAAAACTTAAGGGATAGGAAAGACAGTTGGAACAAGTCCAGAGGAGAGTCACTAAACTGATCACAGGGCTGGAGCACCTCTCCTGAGAAGACAGGCTGAGAGAGTTGAGGCTGTTCAGCCTGGATGAGAGAAGGATTTGGGGAGACTTTAGAGCACTTTCCAGTATCCAAAAGGGGGGCAAAAGAGATGGGGGGGAGGAATTCTCACAAGGGCATGGAGTGACAGGACAAGGGGGAATGGCCTTAAGCTCAGAGAGGGCAGATTTAGATTGGATATTAGGAAAAAATTCTTTACTCTGAGGGTGGTGAGGCACCGGCACAGGTCGCCCAGAGAAGCTGTGGGTGCCCCATCCCTGGAAGTGTTCCAGGCCAGGCTGGACGGGGCTTTGTGCAACCTGGTCTTGTGAAAGGTGTCCCTGCCCATGGCAGGGGAGTTAGAACTGGATGATCTTTAAGGTCCTTGCCAACCCAAACCATTCCGTGAGTCTACAATGAGGAATTCCATAAGGTAAGTAGTTCATTTCAGATTGAGTCCTGTTTCTAATGTGGTAACTATGACTTTAGTACTCAGAACTCCTACCTATAACTGCAGCTGTCTGTCAAAAGCCCTGCTCTGTGTCAGAAGCCAGGATGTGGAGTGCAGCCCTTGCTACCCTAAGCTCTGCTCCTTCAGGTAACCGAGGTGGCTCACTATGGATTTACAAGATTTCACAAAGCACTAAGTGCAAGAGCCTGGATTTGGCAGGGTATCTGCGGCAACAGGGCTAGTACCAAATGCATTACATGAGGATCTTGGTATGTCAAGACTTCTACTTTCCAGCCCAGAATGAGGTTCTTGTTAGCAGGCCACAACAGATAGCACACCTGCAGTCAGAGCTTCTGCATTACCTTGAAGTACCTGCAGCAGACGGAGGGCAGGGATGACACCACCAGTGGCCACCAGTGCAGAACCTGACAGATTCAACACCACTGGGACTCTGCAGGCAGCTCTCCACCTCCAGTTCAGTCACGCAGTGGAACAGTAAGTACTGCCCTGCTCCCCTTCTCCCATCTTCCTGGTTCCTCTGTCCTATCTCCTGTTCTCAGTGCAGTCTGCTCATAGTTCTGGTTGGCTTGTGTGCTTTTTTCAGTAAATAATAAGAATTGAAGTGGAATTCACACACTTAGTAAACTGAGATTAGTCATAGAGATCCTAAAAGTAAAACGATAAGACAGCAAAGGCAGTAAGGGCAGTACTTCAAAAGGAAATGTCTCTGAAGGTTTGGGTACTGTGCAAGAAAGGGAACCAGGAAGGCAGGATTAAGCTAAACCGGATGAACAGCAAGGTTCAAGAGTCTATTTCAACCAAACAGGAATCCTTCAAATTTTGGAAACATGATCCTAGGGAAACCAATAAACAGGAACTTAAACTTCAGCAGGCGTTAAGTAAGAGGAAATTGCAAAGAGCAAAAGTAGGTTTCCAAGAACAAACATTAAAGGATTTAAAAATAAACAATAAAATATTCCTTGGGTATATCAGAAACAAGAGGCCTACAACAGAATTTGTACAGGCTAAGAGAGCAGCTAAAGAAGACAATAACGCTGCTTGGAAGATTGATGAGTTTCCTTTATGGCATCCAACTTTCTTGTTCAATGCATTCAGGAGGTTTCTGTCCCATATATTCTTTTTCTGGCATTAACAATTTCTCTGAGTAGTGAGATACCATGAAGTAGCAACAGTGGAGAATACAGAATATATCAGGGCTAGAAGGTATATTTAAGAGTTTGAAAGCACTCTAAATAGAGAATTTCAAAGTTAATAACAATCTTGCTACACAAGAATCACCCTGTCCTATGGGTTTGGGAGTAGAAAATACTATCTAATTGCTACTAATTTCACAAAGGAAAATAGCATTTTACTGATCTGTAAATTCTTCAGTATGCATATCCAGATGACAAAATTTACAGGTCTTTTAAAAACTCTCTCACATATCACACAACAAATTTGTTGTGGCTGGAATTAAGCATCTATAAAATGAAATATTGTCAGGAGCTTGGAAGCAAAATAAAAAATAGGGTTAGATAATACGGTCTTCAAAACAACAAAGAAGGTCTAGATTCATCACAATTTAAAAAATAAAAAAACTTATAATAATAAAATTTAAATGAATAATAATAAAATAATACAGTTTGAAATTTTCTTTTAAAAACCTCTAAACAATTATTGAACACACCTGGAAAATTGATAATTTCTCGGATGGATTAAATCACTTCTCAAGATGACTCTACTTTCAGTGATAAAACCTTTAGACCTTGACCTGAATTGAGGTGGAATGAATCCTAGCCTAAGATTCTAGTCCACCTCAATATTAAAACAATGGGTACCTTACTTCTTAATGATCTGGTAAATGGATAAGCACCTTATTGACAGCATTTGTACAGGACATGATGTTAGTCAGTTTGTGAGGAACAGGCAGTGAGAATGTGAGAGATCCACTGAGAAGAAAGAAAGAAAAATCAATGCACTAATGAAGTTGAAATTAAAGAAATCAAGATAACACGCACAAAAAAACCCCAGAGTACTTTTTTCCATTACAAGCTTATAAATCAATGCAAAGAATGGAATCGGAATGATTCCACGCAAGATGACTGGTGTTCACTACCCGCATTAACTCAGAAGTCCAATCAGACCATGTACTAAGTTTCATAAACAGGAGGAGGATGATACAGAATTCTGCAGTACCACGACAGAAATCGAACTGTGTGACCACACCTGAAGAACAGTGTACGCTGTATGCTGACAGCCACAACCCCTGAGGGACACTGCAAAACTGAGAATGGTGGGGAAAACAATTAAAGAAGTACAATTAAAGATCTGTTGCCATCATGTTTGTGACACTTCATGACACACTGGTTTTCCCTCTCTTACATCACAATATATTTAAATACAAAACAATAAAAGGAAGTACTTTTTAATGTCATATGCAATTAATTATGAACCTTGNACACAAGAATCACCCTGTCCTATGGGTTTGGGAGTAGAAAATACTATCTAATTGCTACTAATTTCACAAAGGAAAATAGCATTTTACTGATCTGTAAATTCTTCAGTATGCATATCCAGATGACAAAATTTACAGGTCTTTTAAAAACTCTCTCACATATCACACAACAAATTTGTTGTGGCTGGAATTAAGCATCTATAAAATGAAATATTGTCAGGAGCTTGGAAGCAAAATAAAAAATAGGGTTAGATAATACGGTCTTCAAAACAACAAAGAAGGTCTAGATTCATCACAATTTAAAAAATAAAAAAACTTATAATAATAAAATTTAAATGAATAATAATAAAATAATACAATTTGAAATTTTCTTTTAAAANATCAAGATAACACGCACAAAAAAACCCCAGAGTACTTTTTTCCATTACAAGCTTATAAATCAATGCAAAGAATGGAATCAGAATGATTCCACGCAAGATGACTGGTGTTCACTACCCGCATTAACTCAGAAGTCCAATCAGACCATGTACTAAGTTTCATAAACAGGAGGAGGATGATACAGAATTCTGCAGTACCACGACAGAAATCGAACTGTGTGACCACACCTGAAGAACAGTGTACGCTGTATGCTGACAGCCACAACCCCTGAGGGACACTGCAAAACTGAGAATGGTGGGGAAAACAATTAAAGAAGTACAATTAAAGATCTGTTGCCATCATGTTTGTGACACTTCATGACACACTGGTTTTCCCTCTCTTACATCACAATATATTTAAATACAAAACAATAAAAGGAAGTACTTTTTAATGTCATATGCAATTAATTATGAACCTTGCTGCCCCAGGAAACTGATTCACACACATGTTTGATGCATTCACTTTAAGTGTGTTGCCTTGAGTTCCTCTAACTGCAAACACAGTTAATACAATTAATCTTAGGGCAAATCTCTACAAAGGCCAGATAACTTACACTTACATCAACGTCTCCTTTTAGGTACCATTCTCTTTGTCTGCTACTATTCTTTCTTGGTTTCCTGTGGATATGTCCAGTGGCTCATCTCTCTTGAATTTTACTAATGCAGGCTTTCAGCTCATGGCAGTGTGTCTCTCCCTCTTCAACAGCAGAGCTGCACCTCTTTCAGCCCTTGTACCTGTTTGTATGTATGAGAATCACGCCTCACTTTACAACACGTTAACCCACATGAACTTGTGACCCACAATATTCCCATTATTTTTTCTTGCAGAACTATTGCTAAACCAGTAATTCACCATCCTTGTAAGAAATTTATGTACAGAACAACTTGTCTCTTTAAGGAATGACAGCATTCTCCTCTCCTTGCCCCCCAGTACTTCTCTCAGCTTGTGAAGGTCACTTTGATCCCAACCCTCTCCAGCACATTTGCAGCATATTCCAGCATGGTGCTATCTGTAACCTCAGCAAACACACACTGTATTCTGCCACTCACATCCCTAACACAGCTACTCAATACTAAAGGGATGAAGATAAGACTCTTACAAAACCCTACTACATACATCTTTCCAGTTTCAAAAATCTTCCTGAATCCCATTTTCCACACAATCATACATCTTTCTAGTAGGTGTTTCAGGTATGTCATATTTCCCAAAGAACATAATCGGAGACACTGTAAAAATTTTCATTAAGGTCAAAATATCCTAAATCCACTGCTTCCCTCTAATCCACATTACAGTAAGATGTTTATTAGTCTGTGGAAAGCTATATTTAAAGATACACCATTATAAAGCAGGAACAGTAACCTTCTCTCTTGCCTCTGTGGAATGTCAATCTGGGCTTCTTCAGAAAAGCTATTTTTCTCAAAAGCTAAGTCACAAGTTCAGGGAGAAATCTCTCTGCTATTTCCTAATGCTATACTCTGCTAACCTTGGCATTTTTTGAATATTTAGTTCTTTCCTTTTCAAGAAAACTTTTTCTGTTTCCTTATTTCATGAATACCAAGCTGCTTTTTCTAAGGAAATAACTCAGAACTTACTTCTTTTGTGTGCAATTAGAAAGTCATCTCAAAAGGCTCTCAAGGACTGTTACTTTGAGCTTTTCAGCAGCTCTGAAAATCAGGTTGTGAACTGGGCACAATCAGAAGCTGATACAAAATGAAGAGCCTCTGAAATCTTTCACTAGGCTTTGAACAGGAAGGTTGTCCTGTGAGATCATCTTCTCAGTGTTTGCTACCTGGTGTTACAGTCTCTGGAAAGATTTTCAAACTGTGCCAATGCTTGCTTTAGCAGGAAATCTCTATAGAGATTCCCAGAATCCTTACCAAGAGTCCTGGAAAAAATATTTATTGGGTTTGTCATGATTTCAAGTAGAATATAAAATGCAATGTAGAGCCCATATGATGAACTTCCTGTATGATGAAGCTGTTTCACCCAAACCTGCAGAACCAGTCACTGCACAAAATAAAGCACATCAAGAAACCAGCAGGACTGTGGCTCAAAATGCAAACATAGGGAATGCACATAATGGGTTGTATGGAAGCTCTGCTGGAGTTGTGACCTCAGTGTCTATGCTGGATTGGGGTGAGTGTGTAGCTTCAATCTGTTTGGCATTCACCACCAGTCTCCCACACCCACTGAAGAAAGAAACATCCAGGGTTCAGTAAAAGTAAAAGAAAACTGAAATTAGTATTCTGAAAAATCATTATATGTGAAAGATAAGACTCTGGGACAAAAGGTCAGGACGCCTGGAATTTTTCTGAACTATCACTGAAATCCTCTGAGACCCTGTGCAAATTACAAAATCTCTATGTCTCAGTTTTCCCATTTTAAAAACATGCTTCAGGCTGCTATGACAATGAAACGTGTTTTGTAGACTGTCTTAAAAATACTTGTGAGTGAAAAACGTTGTGTAAAAATGTCTAGTAATCAGTCCTTGAAAAATATATTTCTTTATCAATAATGAAATTTACAGCCAAATTCATCATGTTCCCCTAGAACTGCCCACCACTACTTTGAAAGTTGCATTTTATGGTGATCAAGTAACAAAATTTTCACAGCTATCCGATGAAAAAAGCCGCAAAAACAGAGCCAACGGCTAGCCTGTATGTACCCAAAGTCAAGACGTGCTTGTTGAACTTAAAATTCTTCTCTGAACTGGCTTAGTGAAGCCAGCACAAAAGGCTTGGAAGACCTAATATTGCACCCACATGTTTCTGCATATGATGTCCTGCCTCTTTGCTTTTAGCAGGAATGCTTGAAGTGACAGTCTTAAGTATTTGAAGGATGAGAACTGTCCTGTAGTCTGAAATTGGCGTGTCTTCCATCCGTCCCTAACTGATACCTAGTTCAACTGAAATAAGCTGATCCTGCCATAACAAGAAGGTGTATGCAGTGGTTGCCTGAGCTTTATGAGAAGCTGTGCACTTGCAGAGCTGCCTCCAAAACCAAGCCAGTTCTACCCTGCTGAAGGAGGGACTTCACCAGTAATAAACCATGAGAATATTCAGCGTCTGAAGAACCCCACCACAGCACAGCTATGATGGGATGTGTAAATGAGATGAATACCACTTACATCAGTTCTGTTGGTAACTTGGATATTCAGACCCTGAAATGAGGAGGGAGTTCTCACAGATGTGACTGTGAGTGCTCCACAACTCCAGTCACAGACACACACAGTGGCCTGAAAGCTCTTTACTGGGCAAGCATGGTTTGCAGTATCAATGCTGGAGTTAAATCCTAAATCCTGTCTTGCAGGGATGTGACTTACGAAGCCACCTCTCTGCCCACTGAGGGTACATGAACTGCAGTTCTCTCCTGAAAAGACTTTGGAAGAAAGGAACAAAAACTATTTTTTCTTAAAAATAAAGCAAAAGGCCAGTACTCCTGCACTTTCAACTCCTATCTAGGAAACAGGCTCCTAAAGATTTGGCTTTGAACCAGCTAAGGATTTCTAGGAAAGGAACATATAGAAGCTCTTTAGCTTTTCCTGTAAACATCTTTTTGCTTATTCAATATGTTTATTTGATTTAACAGTCTAAAGCAAATTTGAGTGGGCTTTGTTCTTAATTTTCATGGTATAATCTCATTCCTTCAAATCTCTACTTTTGCATATACTGGACTGATGCATGATGAGTCAGCCTGAGTCAGTGGGATACTCCAAAGCACACAAAGTGAAGCTTATAACATGATTTTTTCCAGTATCACGGCCCTTGCAAATATTCCTTCATGTGGGTTTGCTTCTCACAAAACAAACAAAAAAATGTGGTTGTAAACCTACAGAAACTGGCCAAGGTACCTGGTGACAGCTGTAGACCCCCAAAGTGCTTTTTATTATGTTCTATTTTATCTCAAGTTGCTGATACCCCTTGTAATTCATAACCAGGTCACCAAGATTTAGTAACAAAAAAAGCTAGTTGTAATTAACTACTGTAAACAATTAGGTCTTAGAGTTTAGAAGTGAAATCAAAGTTTAAACAGACAAATACCATGTTTATTGTGTTTTTAACACATAAATACCTTCTTAAAATGCCGTAACTTTTTATATGTAATACTTTTATATACACAGATTACCTTGAAAATGGAAGCCTCTCATTTATTCCCAGGTCAGGCTTATGAAATTTACTGCCAACTTAGCTTCTCCCCATGATCCTGCCAATGACCTTTTTCCTGCCCTGGTAGGATCATTCCCTCTCCATGGATTAAAGGTGATTAAGGATCAGTGTCAGTTCAGTCTCATACATTTGCTAAGCAGAGACGACAAACTGTGCCAAAATGTGTTTGATTTATTTGTGGGGGTTTTGTGATAGAGGAAGCCTGATTGGGCTCAAATCAAGGAAACAGAAAGAAAAGAGTGCTTTATATCATTGGTAGCTCTTTAACCCAAAGCGTCACAGCAAGGACTTAATATCCTTCAGCTAAATTACTAGTTTTCATGAACAATAATGACTGAAATCAATCAAGCTTTTCAGTGCTTCAGGTTATTTAATCACCAATTCAAGCAGCCAGTTGTTAGATGAATACCTGTATCTATTGAGCTGAACTTCAAGCACATTGATACAGCCACAGTGCAGCCAAGCAAACAATGTGTGAAAGAGAAAATTTCCCTATTTTTAAGAAATGCATGTCTAGCATTATTATTATTATTTTCTGAAGATTTTAGAACTGTATTCTAAACCGATTTCTTGTCCGTTGACTCTATGGGTATCAACAGATCTATGCTAGAACTTGGGAAGTTGTGCAAATTTCAGGGAAGAAACACATTTCTAACTCAGGACAGACAAACTTTATACTTGATTCTTGAAGCAATACAGAGATTTTCTGTACTTGGACTGAAATATGTATTTTTCCTCAAGCCTTTAAACTTCTTGCTTGATTATTGAATATCCAAAGAAGATCTGCCTGCTTATTTGCAAGAAAAAGATTGGATTAGAGCACAGTTAATCATAAACTCACACCAAAAACTGAGGGGTCACACTATGTTGTCTGTGGAAATTTAAGATGATTTGGACCTATGTCTTTTTGGAAAGATGTCTTGAAATAAATTACTTACACATGGCACACATATCCATAAAATATAAAAGCTTATGTATTTCTGACTTAACCCTGATAAACTTTCAGAGATATACATGCCCTTGATTAATTCAAAAACAGCTCTGTGTTGTAGTACCATGCCTAGAGCTCATTCTGTGTGGTTTGTTCTGTAGTCTCTATCTTAATTACACAAAAATGATACTGCGTTCTTTGCTGGGCTAAGGAAATGAATTTACTGTGATGGAAAGAACAGACAGAAAGAGATGCCATACCAATGAAACAAGGGACAATAACAAAGGAAAACAAATCCTTTTCAACCTCATTGGCTAATGATTTTCAGGAAATCATCCGAATAGTTCCTTTTCCAACAAAAATGAGTGGTTGTGAAGATAGTCCCAATCTAGACAATTTAATGGATGCATACACATTCTTTAATAGCTTGTTCATCAGACAAAAATAAACAAGACCACAAAGGGTTATCCGAGCTCACTTCATTTCCCTACTGCTGCTGGCTTTAGATTATGTTGACTCTATCAACAAGATTGTGGCTGTAGGTGTAAATTTATTAAGTCCCACACATCAAAATATTGTTCTATTTTATAAGTTAGTAGGAGTTATGCTCTGGAATGGATACAGGGAGAAACACGAAGCCAAATTTTTACTTCAAGGTTCAGATAGTACAGTTTCAGCAGCATCAGCCTTGGAAGAACATACTGTAAGAGTTTCTAGAGTGGATAAATTCAGAGGAAAAGAAGAGCATGTCTTTGCCTTCATGATGCCTCCCAAATGCAAATCTGGTTCCTCCACTCAGATCAACCAACCCCTCAAGGAGATGAAGACAGAGACTGGAGAGACACCTCACACTGTCTTGTGAAGGTCACACATACTAAGACATTGTCTTTATTCACTAAGAAATTAATAAACTTTCTTTAGCTAGAACTGGAGGGGTTTGTAAGAGATCAGTGATCCCCTTGTGACTGTAGTGCAGGCTGCGGGGATTCTCAGTACTTCTGTAGGGCATTCTGCGACTCTGCAGCACAAAAAAGTTTTATGACCCTTCCCACCCACCCTCACCCACCTACTAACTACTTCTGGTTCCCTTGATTCTGTTCCCCACCTTTAGGGAACCTATGCTTTACACACTTTAAAAAAAAATTCTTATGTATTTCATTAGCTTTATTTTTCCAGGCTAAATATCAGTCAGTTAATTCATTTATTTTTCAGTAAAACAACACTTTCCAGCTCATCTCTGTCCTCCCTTGTGTTTGAGGCTTTTAATGAAAATCAGCTCACTATTGATTAAAAGCCACAAACCTGAAGTGCAACCAGGCCCAGAAGAGAACTCTTTTGTTATTAAAAAAATCTTTTGCAAATCATTTGTAATATGAAGGAATATTAAGAAGTAGAACAACATATGAAAGGAAAGCCATTTTACACCACATAGGATACAACCCATTTCAGTAAGAACTTCTCAGGGGCAAGAAATTAGCAAGACAGGACAAAGACATTGGAAGCCAAGAAATATTGAGAATTCTCTTAACAAACTATCACCAAAATTCAGAGCTACAAAGTTACTATTTGTAACTACAAAAGCCTCAGATCTTTACGCCTTTACCTCAAAGAACGATGCCTTTATTAACTGGCAAAATTTTCTACTGCAGAGTTTTTGCCCATTTCTTGCACGCATTTTTTCTGACTATTGCTAGAAATGAGAGACCAGGCAAGATGGACTTTGGACCTCATTTCCAGCTATAATTTCTTTTGTAAGTCAATAGTATATTTCAGTATGATAATGTTTAATTCATCCAATTTTGAACTAATTTTTCAGCAATGTTTGTCGCTATCTCTTAAGAAAACAACTTCTTATTTAGTACTGTATTATTTCAAGTACTGAACATCAGTTCTACTAGATTCAATATAAAAACTGAAGAGTGGCTACAACTTATTTACTTATTCCACATTTCTTACATAAAAGTCTGAGCAAAGCTCTTTATTAGTTTGCCCTTCTCTGACATTAGTCTTACAGGTTTGCTCTTAAACCCAGTGCACAGTATAGTTCTCTCAGACATGGCTTGATGGTTCAGGAAATGATGGTGCTTTCATCAAAGTACTTTCATCAAGTACTCACTGGTTATAGAAAAATCTATTCAATTGTTCCATAAATGCCAGGCTGTAAAGCACATATTTCCACAGTGGCTTGCTTTCGATAGCTCTTTGTCTCTTCACTGATCTACAGCATTGTAAAAAGCCTTCTCTACTCTATCTTACCCTTCTGCCAACACAAAATGCACCTTCTCAGCTTCTGCTTTGACAGTTGTGAAGTCAAACTTCCACAGTCTGTTTTCTCACAACTGCTCTTCAACAACTGAACTGTTGTTGCTTTTGCAGGTACAAATATAGGCTATATCTGCACCACTGTATGAAATGGAGCCAGGAACTATTCTGAGGTCCTGAAGCCAAGTGGAATAGAATGGCTTGTTTGTACAGAATTAGACTCTTCCTCTACCCAAACTGCTTATGGGGAAGATGCATGGCAGTGCTAACTCCTGACCTGTGCCTGAATGCTAGGAGAATGCTAACTGGAGAAGGCTAAAACCATACCAGAATTCATTAACAATTTAGCAGTATGTATGATCATACTCCAGTGCTACCATGACTCCTATACTCAGCTGATTTCTAGAGACAACCTATCTATCTTTGCAGGTCCTTTTACAACATCTCCGTATCCTGCATTCACTTTGTAGAGCACAGATTCATTTGGACACTCAATCAGACCACATTTTCTGAACTTTCAGATTTGCTTTTAAGTAATGTCTGACATTAGGCACGTTTTGCCTGTATTTGGGTTTCCTCAACCATTCTGTGTTTTATCTGTCCAACTGTTTTGCTTGGTTCTTCTATAGTAAAGTGCCCCTTATTAAGGGTTCTGAAATTCTTGATGCTACTTTTGTATATTTACATTTCAGGGCTGGAATGGAACTCCATTGGTCTCTTCTTAAGGTGAATCAATGATACTATGTTATTTTCAGCAGATACTTATGCATCCTGCCATTAGGAAGTGCACATGATGAAAGTTTCACTATCTTCATAGGAAATCCCATCTAGAATTCCATTCATATCCTTAACTAAAATCTAATCTGAATCACTTTTGTTGCAATGTACTCCATTATATATTCCCTCATCTACCATGGACATGTAAGTTAAATTACTGCCCTTTACTTGAAAACTCTATGTCCTTCAGTTGTCCCTTGTTCAGTCTAAACAACTCTATTTTATACCTGTCATAGGATTCACATGATTAAAAGTGGCTATCTAAAGCTTAATTTTTCTTTCTTCACAGTCAGAAGAAAGTACACAGTTCATCTCATCCTAAGTACTGACCTAGATAGATTAGACAAGTGTTACCTATTTCTCCACTGACTATGGCAGGATTTTAAGGGGATTAGTGAATGAATAGAGCTTTATGTTGTAAACATGTTAAGTATTTCTGTTCTAGCACAGGTGTTACCCTTTTGTGAAAATATGCAGCAAATCTGCCTCTTGTCTTCAAATGCTCTGTATCAAACTGCCAAATATTCTCTGCCAATTGCCTTCTCTGATATATACATATATGTGTGTGTGTAAAGCAATGCACTATGAAAACCAGCTGAACAGTCTATTTTGCTGGATTCCTCCCTCTACAACTGTCAAGCTCTTTACACATTGCACTTTGGACAGCTCCAAATTTTCTCAGAAGTCCCTTGAATCCACCTGTCATGCTCTGGTGGACATAATATTCAACAGGTCTCTTTAATATGTGGATGCAAAGACAAGCCCATCCATCCTCCTCCTTTATCCCTGTTCCTTCCCAAGTGTGTTATGTCGCTTCATATCAATATGCCAGCTCTGTCAGTTCTCTCAACCATGACTGTTAAGCCAATTAACTAATAATTTTGATGATTTTTAAAGGTTTGCAATGCTATTTTATTTTCAATACTTCATAAATTTACATTACCTGCACACCACCTGTCTCATCTACCATCTTCTAGTAGTCCTCTTGTCCCTTATGATTTTCTTTCCTCACCACAATTTCAGATCATTCATGAGCACAAATTTGCTCAGAGTGATACAGAGGGTTTTTTTATCTTTTCCCTCAAAATCATCATCAAGCCTCCTTTACTAAATGTTTCAATGTTAATCACTTTTTCATAGCTAAGGAAGCCAAAGCTCCCATGACACTGGTCAGATTGAAAGTGCTCCAACCTCTGAGCATACTTGAAAATATCCTTTTGAGGAAGCACAGTGGTTTTAACAGCCAAGTCTTATGCCCCGTGAAAAACAAGCAACCTCATTACCCTGTCATTAGTCTCTCACTCTCTACAGTCTGTTTCCATACATCTTTCTTTCCCATATTGACACTGCAGCTTCCCAGGACAGTTCTGATGCTCTTCATTACAAAAACTATCAGTTACTGTCAAATTTTTGCACAGAAGGAATCTGCTATTTCACCATTTACCATTTAATTGCTATTACTGCTATTACTTTAGACTCTTGTTTGTGTTGGCTAAAAACCACAGCAGAGACTGGAGACATCTTTTGTCAGGTACTGGCAGAACTGACATGGAAAAGCCTGAAGTGATGCTTTCTTCTGTCACACAAGTGAGTCTCACAAAACCTCCACAAATTCTTAGTCTCTTTCTTCCAGAACATTTCACTGATGCCGCTTAGTAAATCTGCCTGGCAGCAGGATAATTTCACAATAATCCGTTATCACAAAATGCTTCAGACATATTTTTAAATATGCAAAACGACAACTTTAAATTCCCAATCCTGGTCTCTGTAAAGGTAAATTGGGCAATATACAGTTAAATTGATAAATTGTGGTTAATTGTAGCTAAAGGAGAGTCCTCAGTGCCTGACTGGATCTTTTTTTTTGCATCTAAGAAAGAGTTGTACTGCGTGGAGTGCTAAAGGTCCCAGCCAAGTTGGCTCCAGTGTCTCAGAGGCTACTTAGGCTATCAGGAAAAGTAACATTTCTCCTCCACAGATTTTGCAGTTTATTTCTGAACACATTACTGCTGAACACTGAGTTGCAGATATGCACACAGAGTTTTGCTTGTCCTTCTGAGGGACTACAAGCAGAGGGTACAATAATAAAATAATTTGACTTCAATGGGATGATTATTGCCAAAGACTCTCCTATGAAGACAGGCTGAGAGAGCTGGGACTGTCGAGACTGGAGAAGAAAAGGCTCTGGGAGACCTTATAGCACCTTCCAGTACCTAATGAGGCTACAAGAGAGCAGAGAGGGACTTTTACAAGGGCATGGAGTGGTAGGGCAAAACAGAATGGCTTTAAATTGACAGAGGGAAGGTTTAGACTAGATACTAGGAAGAAATTCTCTACTGTAAGGGTGGTGAGACACTGGAATGGATTGCCCAGGAAAGCTGTGGGTGCCCCATCCCTGGAAGAGTTCAAGGACAGGCTGGATGGGGCTTTGAGGAGCCTCTTCTAGTGGAAGGTGTCCCTGCCCATGGCAGGGAGGTTGGAACTGGATGATCTTTAAGGTCCTTTCCAAAACAAACTGCTGTGAGTCTGTGATTTTCGTGTGCTGCAGAGCTCATCTGTACTTTGACAGGCTGCAATACAACTCTTTAAAAAGTCCTCTAAACTCTAAAGCAAAATTGCTTAAACTGTGAAGTGAAGCATAAATGCTATATTTGTATCAAAATGCCCTGCAAAAAGTTGACTGAATTTCTTAAACTAAGTTTCCCTCAAGAAATATACTACTATCTGGTCATATTATTATCCTGGTAAGTTGTCTGTCTTACTGTAAGGTTCTTCGGTGAAGTGTAACATTAGTTTCATTTCCAGTTTATCTTTTGCTCTTGAGGAAGCAATCTCTGTCATTCCTCTGAAGGAGTCAGAAAACAGTGGTAAGAACTAATAATACCAAACAGCACTGTAATTTCCTATGGGGAAAACATATTTTCTACCGGTAATTATTGCCAACAGCAATCTTGGAAATATCGTATAACTTATTGTTTAAAACATCAAACAGAAGGAACTGCTTTGTATCAAGGATGACTAATGCAGCAACGTGTGCTTCCACACATGCACACACACACACATTAGATAAAATGTTGATGTTTAGAGGTTTACAAGATATAAACATTGACTTTGGGGTCTGCTTAAGTTTACACTGGAATTTAGAATGAAAGCATAACAATTAACGTATAACATGATGGGCATGAATAGGCAGAAACAGCTGCAATTGTTACAGACGGGCTTCTCCAATCTCCTTGGTACTGTGGTTGCAGGAGGATCAGAACTATACAAGAAAATCAGTCAGCTGTGCTTGAGAAAGCACAGCAGAGGCTAAAGGCAAAAATAAAAAGTTATTCAACAATTATACCCAGGTGCTTTACAAACAATAGATGGTTTGTTAGGGAGTGCGAAAAACACTCATTTACTTTGTGTGATGAAGCATGTGTAGATGAAGTGGGGTGTGTGATGGAAACTGAAATGTCCACAGGCTTAATCCTCCCTGAAGTTACTTTGGAACAACTCCCACCATCTTCAAATGACAGAACTATCCCTTAGGTAGAAAAATTCATCTCCAGCTTAAGCTCTCACATACCATGGCAGATGGCTGTGATGCTGGGATTTCTGCCAGGGTCCAGATTTTGGTCATGGAAAGTGTCTCCTCTTACCCTGCAAGAGGGGCACAGAAGGGCCTTCTGTAGGTGGTGGTCAGTCCATAGGAAATGGCCAGGATGGACACCGTGTGCAGCAATTCAGCATCTCCACACTGTGGTTCCTGCCTGAGCTCTACGGGATTACTCTGCTCTGTTAGACAAGGGTTTATGTCTGTGAGTAGCTACGTGGAGGTCAGTTTAAGAGCCCTTCTGGATTGGGACCTGATGCTGATTCTTTCTTGAGGAAGCCTCACGAAATTCAGCAACTGGGACACTCATCCTTTGAAAAAGGTGAACTTTCTCTCAACTGGAGTGGCTTTGATTAGTAAGAAAGGTGGACTTTATACCACTTTATACTTCATAAACATAATCTACTATTTTTAAAGCTCATTTTAAATAGACCTGACCTTTGCACTAACCAGCAAGCAATCTCTTGTGCCACTGGGTCTGCTTAAGATAAGCCAGCATTTCCTTCCTAGATCCATGAAGATTCTGTAGGAATTTATTCCTTGTCAATATTGTCACATTAAAGACTTAGTGAGTGCTGGTGGACATCTTCATGATAAGGAGCAGCAGCAAAGTGGATTGTCATACTGTTTTAGCTGATCTTAGGAATTACATCCAACCAAGTGTCCCCTTCAGTCACATGGAATAACAGGTACTGCATAAATTACCAGCTTTGTAAATGTAATTTTCAAAAAGACCCCTTATTCCAATATAAAAATGTCTAGAGTTTACTCATGGTATGGATTTAGCATGTGTTTAAGTGCTTTGCTGGTACTGTGTGATGGAGTTCAATGAATCAAGCTGAATTTCTAACCAGTAAACACAAGTTATGACAGAGCCAGGAGTTCTACTTCAGATATTCCTTGGGGGAGTTTAGACAGACACCTTTGATTTAAAAGGCATGAGCCTACTGCAGAAGGGAGTCTGAATTCAGGGGGCTTTGTATTGGGCCCAGGGAAAATCAAGTGCCAATTTGCAGATGACTGTCTGGTATAGTTTAACACAAAGCAACTGTAGCTGGTAGCGCTTAACTGGCATATATTTATTTTCAACATCTTTTCTGCTTTGTTGATGTTACCTCTTCCTTTTTCATGCCATTTGCAACACATAATTAGACTCACTGCAGATTTGTGGGCGTAAATTTTATCCCAGGGGATGAAACCTCACCAGGGGTGAATAAACAATCTCCCCTTCCCCAACCAAATCCCAACTGTGCCTCACATTTCATGGAAATGATCAACAGTTCCACTATCAAAACATTCACGCCTTATGAGTAATATTTATGATGGGAGTTTTTTATGTTGGGTTTTCCCCCTAAGAAGAAAAAGAGGAATAATTAACAGAAATAGACCAAATGAGAAATTTCCACATTATTACCTTTATTTTCATAAGGCTTTCACAGGAAAGTAAAAGCTTTTGCAAGTAATAAAAGTCCTCATTAAACATTTTTCTTTCTTTTGGAAATGGGGTAAATTATGAAGCAGATTGACTTTAATAAATAAATAGGACTATAAATACATAAAAGTCATTGCCTTCCTCCAGTAATTTAATATGAGCATCCTACTCTGAAATAAGGAAAAGTTTATTCACTCACAGAAAGAATAGAGCAGATGTGAGGTTTTTCCGTCAGCTTAAGTGCTGCCTTGGTAAGGTGAGTTGTCCGACTACATTAAACAAACATTTTAGTCAGGCATCACACAGGAAAATAAACAGTAGCAAAGGAAACATGAAAATATTAAAGACTGTTATTCTTTGGCCCCTTTTCCTGCGAAGCAGGTGATAAAATATTACTGTGTTTCCACAGGTAAGGAAACACGCTCTTAAACACTTTGCAGAAATACATATTACGATCATCACTTAAAATGTCAGAAGTGGACAGGACTCAACTGTGACAGCACACAGGAGGCTGCCGAGAAACGCTGCAGGAACAGAGGATTTAGCACACTGGGCCTGGCTGCTGGGCTACCTAAAGCAGCCTTCTGGCAGCAGCAAATTCAGAGAGAGGCAAAAAACATCTTGCAGGAGACAGATGTACAGTTACCTGATTTCAGGAGAGACTGCTCTTGCATCCTAATTAATCAGATGTTAGTGAGATGGAGAGACATTATCTGCTGTATCATTTCTGATGTCTTTTGTCCCACTGAGCATCAAAGAATGCACACAGGAAGAGAGGCGACCTGCTGAGCTCCACTGTTTTTGCCCACCTGTGATATACTGTGCTATGCTGCACAGATGTAACACGGTTTAGTTTATGTAGATGGAATTTATGTACCATGTCAGTAATTTCTGTTCGCCATGAAATATTGTCTGGCTATCCATTATGTCTGAAATTCTATACATATTTAAATATAAAACATCCTTGAAATGGTTTCTGCATTCTTCTGTAGCCAGAAGTTATCTAAAACATACATTTATCAGAAGAAACAAAGCAATCACTCTTTACTACCAGGGCTTGGACTTCAATCAGCCTGGAAAACCAACTTGAAAATCTCCTGGTCTGGGTTCAAAGATCTGCATAGATGCTCAGTGTCCAGGGGGTAGGGAGAGCTTTTATTCTCCTGCCCAGTACGAAAGATGTAGGTGTGACATTGCAAGGTGCTACCTGAAATCCTTTGTAGTATCAGTTTCTGTCTCTATTTTAAAATGCACTGCATGCACCACCCTGTCTGGCCAGTGTGGTTTTGGGAAGCTGCTCATGACAAACATACATATATATTTATAAGGTTAAACTAGTGGCTAGGCAGGTTCAGTAGATCAACTGCTGCCCCGGGTACCAGGTCTATGTACAGCTCTACCACTGACCAGCTATGTGATGCTGGCCAATAGCTCATCCCTTGTCTTGAACACTGGGTTCTTTTTTAAACATGCTGGTACAGCATTTGAAATAATAAGATGTAGATAAGAATATAATGTTCATATCGCCCTTGGCTGTGCATGCCTCAATGCACAGGTTTTGTTCCATTCAGCATGGAAGGCAGAGCTCTTTTGATTTTGTTCCATTAAAAAAAAATAAAAATCAAAAGTACTATGTCTTCTGTGCTGGATTTAGATGTGCTTATCATAATTTCTGTTGCATTTTAATTTAAAAAGCAAAGCAAGAAAGAAAAGTAAACTGAATTTTAGCTGTGCAATTATACAGCTTTTAAAAATAATTTTTCAGGGGCAAAACCTCTTATTTCACTATTTCATGTGAAGCTTTTCATCAAGTGATTACCTAATACCTTAAGCACTGTTTTTTATCTCTGAAAAATATAAGCAGAATAGGTGGAGGTGCTACTGAGTTCCATGAACACATCGTGTACTGTCCTTAGTCAAGTATTTTGGTTAGATGGGTATTTCCACAGCACTTCAGTCCCAGAAAAAGAACTCCAAAAATTTCCCATCTTAACTTGTCAGGAAATGGAGGTGGAAATGTAAAATGAATTTTCAAAGAAGGCAGGAAACAAACAACATTCTCACTAGATATCAGCAGCTGTAAATTCTAATGCAGCCAAAGTATGAGATATCTGCAGCAAGGGTAAAAGCTGGATGGACAACTTAGAACGCATTGCTTTCTGATATCTGACGAACAGTCAGTAGATACCGAGTGGCATTTTTGGTTTCTAGTAGAGGGAATCCCTCTGTGATCAGTAAAATGCATCAGTCATCTGCACGGTGTGATTCGCCTTTCCTGCTTTAATGCCAACTACTCAGGCAGCATGATGTCCACAGTGATCAGATGAAGACCACCCATAATGTCGCATTTAAAATCTCTCGGATAAATAAAAATAACTAATTAGAAACAGATCTCAAGCCATGATAATTCCTGAGGCTGGGATAATTCAAATCCAGAATGCAGCCTCCCAGTTGGCTTCCTGGAGATATACTTAAATAACTTAAGTCAATGTAAAAGCTTCTGTTCCATTTTCATAGCAACTGAAAGCTTACGTTTCACTGGTTTTTGATGTAAATTTATCTCCCAGACATTAATTGATAGTTGTGCAAAATTTATCCTACAATAAAATGTTTCACTCTCTGGCACCTCAGGGATGTAATTTTGTCTTCCTGTACATCCAACAGGGAGAAGCAGCTACTGCTGAGAGACAAGCCTCAATACCTCAGCTGGGACTCACTTCCTGTACAAAGTGGAGTGCCTGAAACTGCCTTAGCCCTTTCTGTAAAACAAGGGCAATGTAAACACTCCATATGAAATCTGAATGTCTCCACACTTACAACAAGATGAAATTTGAATCACAGCTCTGGAGTTTTATCTTAATTCTTTGTCTTACAACTTCAGTTGGATGCTTAAATTAACTAGGCATCTCCTGTTTCCAGTTTTCACTTGTGTGACAACCTAAACTAATCTGAAAGCCTTGTTTCAGGCTTCTGAGTCCCCTCCTTCCCAACCTGCCCCAACAGCACAAAGCAGACCTCCCCCTGCCCCAGGCCACAGGGCTCCCCTGCTCCTCGACCAGGTTAAACAAACAGGGAGATTCCTCCAGGGAAGTCACAGGTTCAAGATCACAAAGGACCCACCTCATCTGGGCCAGTTGGAGGTTTTTCTTGCTATTGTGCTTATCTGTATCTTCCCTGTCATCCAGACATTAACCTCTGACCTGCAAGCCCGCCTCTCGAAAAAGCCATGCGGTGTTTACCCATTATGTAATGTCTGTGCTTTTGTGGAAAATTTACAGAAACAAATGGAGGAAGTTTGCCAGTCAAATGGCTGGACAATAAATCCTGTCCCATGTAGATAGAATGGTTTACTGTCACTGTAAGTCTGCTACTGGCATCTGTCACCGAATAAATGTTTACAAATTTCAGGGCACTGAGTGCCAAAGTATTCCAGTACTGCAGGACTGAACATGATTTGCAGAACCACCACCAGTGTGCTAGATAGAGGTAGCCTTGTTTTGGTAGCCTGAATAAACAGAGTGACAATGTTTCAGTAAGTCAGGGTCACTAATGTTCAATATTTCTGTCTATTCATCTCCTAAGTTCATAAATATAAGTACCCAAATGCTTGTTTGTTCTGCTTTTTCTGTCCTTAACTTTTGCTAGAAGTTAAACCAGGTAATCAAAGTCCCTTCAGCCCCTTTGGCTTATTTCTCATAGGTCCTTTGTTATTTATACACCGTATGTTCCCATTCTTCTTTACAGTCCCTGCCGTCTCTTCTCCTTCTGTACTGCTTCCCCTTTGGGACAAGACATTCTATTACGTTCCCTTTCTGGACACTGTCATCACAATTCCTCTTGCTGTGTAACTGGAGCTTCTACGTATTATCAATTATGAAGTTAGGACAACAGAAATATGTGTTTGGATAAGAAGCAGGAACAAACACAACTTGGAACAGTGGGACAGATAGGTAATGTAATTCTTCCTTTACTGACTCTTTCGGCCAAGGGCCTGATCCTGCAGCAACTGAATGGAGCTTTTCACCATCAATGTCAAGGGGAGAAGCACTTGTCCTTAGAATTCTGCTCTAATTAAGTTTCAAATCTCATTTCCTTTCAGAGGAGAGAAAACATTGTTGTGACTAAGCTCTGGATGTGGTAACAAATCCCTGGCAGGTTCGTTTGTTTTAACGGACGTATTAGATTTAAGGAAACTTTTACCATCTTTTCTGCCCTTAATGAGAGCTTTTATTACAATTACAGTAATGCAACAGAGGTACATGCCAAAGGCAATATGTATATTTTTAATGAGTTGACATGCAACCTTCCTGGAGAGGAGAAACAACTTCATTTGCTGAATGTTTCTAAACCATATCTAGCAACTTATTAAGGGACAAGGAAATGTTCAGAACAGCATCTACCACAAATTCAGAGGCTTCAGCAACTCACAGATGAGCAGTCTCATAAGACAGACTCGGTTGTTGTGCTAGATTTAGCAAACTTTTGCTAAATGGTAACATTTTCTATTGTCCTCAAACAATAAAAGAGAAGGTTAACAGGCAATATCCGGATGCTCAAAGATTATTAATCCACGCATGTGGTCCTGAGTCACTGGGCTGTAAAACATCATCAGTTTCCAAAGATGCAAACCAAAGCGGAATTCTGCTTGAGAGAGATGCTATCACAAGCCCAAAGGAACTAGTTGCATCAATAAGGCCTATTTATGCAAGTTTTACAAGACACTGGCTCCCAGGGGTTTTCATTCTGGTAGAATTAATTTAGTCAGTCTAAATTATGAGTGAAGAGCCTTCTGCCTGGTTTCTTGCCTCAATTTACCTTACAGCTTGGACACAGGTCAGACACTGGCGCACACAAGAAATTACAACAGGTTGACAGGCTCACATCTACCAGGCTCATTCAGCTGGGGACTCAAGAGCTCGCAGGGTCAGTCTCTAATAGCAGCACACAAAATCCGTTCTGTTTAATTATTCCTGCCCACTGCTGTGGCCTGGGCCAAACAACACATACAAACAATGGCTGGCCATGCTTTTTTGGAGGTTAACACAGGCCAAGGACCATTTCCAATACAACCCTGGCTATGTATAACCTGTTTTTTAGAGGTACAAATTTATCTGTGGAGACCAGAGAAAGATTCCTGGCTTGTGGAGATGTGACCCCACGGACCTCCACATACCTTTCTCTGAGACAAAATTATCAAAGGAAGACACTTGAACACCTCATGTAGGTTTGACTGCATGCTCGCTTTCTCCTTGGTCATCAGGAAACTGACATCAATTAATAGGAACTCAAGCAGCAAATTATAGGACTCCTATCAGAAATGTGTATTATCAACCCAGGAGCCTGATTTTGTCAGGCACAGGACATTACAAGGGAGTGACTGTCATCATGTCCAGGTTGTACAACAGAAGTGGGGCTGTCCAGGCTGGCAGCACAAATCCCCACTGCCCATCCTGCTTTCGGTCTCTGCACAGTCCCACAGTGAGCCTCCCACACAGACCAATACACCCACAGATCCATGAAAGGTACAGCCCCTCACTGCAATTCCAGTTACTCTGGGCACATCTGTTCGGATGATTAGTAAGTAAAATTTAACTGATAGAAGACAGAGCCCAAATGGAAATGTAGGAATGTGTTTTTACTACTATTAATGCAATCAAAACTTCCTTCTTGCTATTATTACTGTGTTAGCATGTCAATTCTATTCCAAATTGTTTTAAACTGTTAACTTACCAAAATACCTGGAATATAGCACAATTCACATTCTGGTTTTCATTCTAAACTTAATATAATTTATCTGAAATTATTCTGCTTCTTAAAGTTGTTTCTCTTGCTAGAAGGTGAAAAATATGTGTACAATATGCACTAGAGGAACGTTAATCTTTCTCTTTATACCCAAAAAAGTGTTGATTTTCAGTCCATAAAGTAACTTGTATGTGTCTTTGTAGGCTGAAGGTCCTTTTCTGAATTTACCAATATTCCAACTCAGATGAGAGAGTCTATACAGCTGGTTAAAACATAGCATAAAAAAAACAGATGCAAAGAACCCTTTGTGAAACTGATTACTGATTTACATTCATCATCCAATATGAATGAAATGCAAAAAGTAACCGGACGCAAGTCACATAAAGTAGATTGTAAAAAGAGTGTTTTAATCACATGAGAAATCACGTCAGTAGTATAGGTCAGTTTGCTTAAGAAATTTATATTCTTTGGGAAAATATTTTGTTATTTTGCCTGTAGGATTTTTTTTAATTCACTTATATGAGATTTTGCTGTGCCCATGGTCTTAATTTTAGAAAACACCAGGCCTGTTATTCTTCAAAACGGATGCTTTAATATTAAAAAACTAAATCAACATTTACTAAATGAGAAAAATACAAAAAATGGTTTAACACAGAAAAGGTGCTCACCAATGCAGTCGACGCTGAAGAGATTTATGGAGGTTGTTATTGAAGACTCATCACAGGTCTTCATCCCTCGCAGTGCAAACCTCACCAGGGAGGCCTTGACTCCCTCGGGGAGGAAGGACAGCAGGTACACGGGCATGTACAGAGCGTAGCGGAGCTTGCACAGCAAGGGGGTCATGAGCTTCCCCTGGGGGGACTGAGCCATGCGCTCGATCGTCGGGAACAGCAGCACGGAGCGCAGAACCTGCCAGACCACGAGAAACCACTGTCAGCAAGGCCACAGCACCACAGCCCAGCCCGGCCGACCGAATCTTTAAAGGAGTCTCCACTGCAATGAAGCTGGGCTTCCAGGCGCATTGCCCCTCAGGCTGTGTGGTGTGCCCAGGTTCACTTTTTTAAAAAGATGAAGCAAACAAGTACATGGTTAAGAAATTATGCTTTATGATAAGACAGGGAAGAACTCGAGAGGTGAGTGACCTTTGGGGATCACGATGAACCGGGAAGCACCAGCAGGAGTAACCCCAGCAGAGGGCAGCAGGCAGGAGCCCTCCGCTCAGTCCCAGCGGGTTTTTCACGTCAGGAAAAGTACACTGCTTTTCATTTCACCTGGTAAACTATTTTCTCTAAGTAAACCAACCACCCAACCAAATTAGAAAATGTCAGCTGCTGTGATGGTAACTTTACAAATTGTCAACACACAGGGTTTTCAATCTGCAGCTCAATACAGGTAGACTTGGTCAGAACAAGAAGCAGCACACAGCCCCTTCACTTCAGTGTGTACACTGGCACACAATATTGCTCTTTATATGTTAGAATGATATAGACATATTTTGAAGCTGGTAATTAGTTCATGTTATAATAATACACTACCACCTTAAAATACAAAGAAATTAATGAAAATCACACCCACACTAATCAAAACTGAGTTAATATACCAACTCTCAGTTATATTTCAATGCTAAGATCAAGCAAATATTCTAAAATAATAACTGCATTTTTTTTTTCTGGAAGTAAAAATATATTGCAATAATTCATTTAGGAATATCCCTCAAAGAGACACACCCTACCTTAGAGAAGTATCAATAAAAAAAGTAAGAGGGTCTGGATATTGCATTGGCAGATAGTAAGGTATAAACAGCTGGGCTTTCTTGGTGACTCAGTATCAATAAATGTAGTTACATATGTCTGCTTACTGCACATCCGTCTACATGTTGGCAAATTAGATTAGTATTTTTGTAAAATATATTTTACTATAATTTCCTTTACTCTCACATGAGACTCAGCTAATGTACGCCACTACATCTGTATGCAGCACTCCTGGTCCCAGCATATCTCCAATGGAAGGCAGGACATGCCACCAAGAGATGATTCCAAAATCTGGGCATTGTAACACAGCAAACAGCAAACATTCAGGAAATATGATAAAAGCACGGAATCCTTTAGGTTGGAGGAGGCCTTTAAGATCACGGAGTCCAGCTGTTAACCTAGTACTGCCACACTCACGAATAAACCATGTTCCCAAGTGCCACATCTACACATCATTTAAATATCTCCAGGGATGGTGAATCAACCACTTCCCCAGGCAGCCTCTTAAGTGCTTGATAACCCTTTATGTGAAGGAATTTTTCCTAATATCCAATCTAAACCTCCCCTGGCACAACTTCAAGCTGTTTCCTCTTGTCTTATCACTTGTTCCTTGGAAGAAGAGATTGATCCCCACCTGGCTCCAACCTTCTTTCAGGTAATTGTAGAGCAGCATGGTCCCACTGAGCCTCCTTTTCTCCACTCATCTCCCTCAGCCGCTCCTCACCAGACTTGTGCTCCAGAGCCTTTCCCAGCTCTCTTGTCCATCTTTGGACACACTCCAGCACCTCAGTGTCCTTGTCATGAGGGCCCAAAACTGAGCACAGCACTCCAGGGCTGTGGAGTGGCCTTACTAGTGCCCAGTACAGGGTGAGAATCACTGTCCTCATCCTGCTGGCCACTGACAACTGTGTGTCTAAGGTGTGTAGTAGGTCACCAACCATTTCCCCTCAGATTATGGGGGCTTTATGCTGCTTACTCTCCATGTCTGAGAGTACGCAGTCTCCATACCCAGAGAACAAGTGGTCAGAGTCAGGTATTGATCTGCTGGCTCTTGCTGTTTCTTCCCTCATCACTCCCTGCAGCTGGAAGGACAGAGAACACTACCTGTGCCCCTGAATCCTTAATCAGTTGTCACAAGGCCCTGAAGTCTCTCTTGATTGTCCTTGGGCTGCTTGTTGCAGCTTCATTGCTGTCTACCTGAGGAATCAATAATGGATAATAATCCAAGAGCTGTTCCAGGGTGGGAAGATAGGCCTTCTCTTCATATCTTTAATCTGAGCCCAGGAAGACAGCAGGCTTCTGTAAGAAATGGGTCCTTCTGTTTCCTTCAGAATGAGTCTCCTATGAAAATAACACATCTTTTATTTTAATGGAAGCAATTTTTATGGAAGCAGGTTGTACAGTGCCAACATCTCCAAGCCAGATGAACCATTGTCCTGGTTTTTGTTCTTGCAGAGCCTCACACCTGTCATTCCAGGGCACCTGGAGAGGTGGGGTAGTCCCAGAGGAGACACACCGGCTGTGCTAGGCAGACCTTGTCACCACTGCCCCCTGTCCCTTAAGTCACTGTGTTCAGCCAGGCAGAGAGAGGGCAGGGAACCCTCCGTGTCATGCATCCATCATCAGAAACTACTTCTTATAGTATTTTAAAAGCAGACTTTGAAAGAGTTATTTATATAAAATACAGAACTATTTTAAGAAATCCTTCTACTTTCCAGCTGATACTACTTTGGTCTGAGACAAAGAAAAATACCTTCTCATGGAAATCAATCCTGGGCCTCTTTTCATTAAAGTCAACCAGCAGCTGAAGTATAGGAATGCAAAACTTTTACTAAATTACATGGTAGCTTCATGATATTTCAGCTAGGAGCTGAACTCAAACTGTTGTGATCTAAAGCAGATTTGGCCAGTGTTTCCAGGCACACTTTAATCCTTTGACATTGCAGTTTATAGATATAGGATTAGTTGCTTGGAGGGCTGCACTAACCAAGGGGGAAGCTGCTAAACCTTGGATGAAAAAGGACAAACCAAGAAAGCTGTTACCCTGTTCTATGCATTCCTGCAATTTGTAATGGCCCACAAATTTAAAAGATGAAGGATAATTTAATTTTGTTGTTTTTTAAAAATATTTTGCAGACAATAATAGAGGATGTAGAATTTATATTTTTCAAACACTTATCGACTGTTTCTTAGTTTACTGCTAGATTCACAAACCAGGACCGTGAAATGTGCATTTCACTGCAGAATAGCTTAAAAGATGCAGTTCAACTTATTTGCCATAGAACTGTAGATATGACAGATTCAACCTGTTTTGTTACAACAACACAAATAATCATAAAAAAGTATATCATATTTGTGTCTTGAAATAAGTGAAGTAGAAATATTCACGTAAAATTAAGGAAATTAATAATATTGAAATGCCCAACATCAATTAAAAGGATTTTTTTTACTTTTCAAATGGCTGGATCTTATCTATACACAGGTTACACTAGCTGAAGTCAGGTAGATGGCATGGAATTATATTCAAGTTACAATTTTCAGAATTATTGTAAGACCAATTATTCTGAAAATGGAGGACATTGCCTGTCATAAGCACCAGGTATTGTCACAACTAAGAATGCCACAGTAAATACCATGAAATAATGTGTAAAGGTGAATTTATTTATGGAAACCCTTTCTCATAATTAACAAAGTTTCTTGTAATAACCATCA
>VYXC01007321.1:820135-836732 GCA_013397175.1 Platysteira castanea | reverse complement strand
AAATAAAATAAAATAAAGCTATGTGAATGAGTGCAAGGGCCTTTCTTGGAACACAATCACAACACTTGAAAAGTGCCACTTAGTGCAAGGCTGACTGGGAAAATTTGGGTATTGGTAAAAAACATGTGAGGGCAGCAGAGGCCTGTGATCAGTCACTGCTCTCACCTCTAGAGAGGTGAACCCATCGGCAGCCTCACCAGACTTTCTGCAGGACAACATGGCACAGAGTAGGTTTATATTGGATATTGGGAAGGAACTGTTCGCTGTGAGGGTGGGCAGGCCCTGGCACAGGGTGCCCAGAGAAGCTGTGGCTGCCCCATCCCTGGAAATGTCCAAGGCCAGGTTGGATGGGGCTTGGAGCACCCTGGGATAGTGGGAGGTGTCCCTGCCCATGGCGAGGGGTGGGAATGAGATGAACTTTAAGGTCCCTTCCAACTGAAACTATTCTGGGATTCCAGGAAGATCAGTTTTTCTGGGTCATGGTAGAAGCTGAGCACCTGCCCTGCAGAGGGTCTGTGAGGGAACTCACCCTGCAGCCCCCCAGAGTTACACACTAAGGCTCTGTGCTGTGTGGAGCAGCATGGATGGGTCACTGCGGGTGGTTCCTGGGATTTCTGGTGGGAAAAGAGCTGGGATGTGAGGAAGGGCTGGGAGAAGCCCTGTCCTTACTGCATCTAAGCTGAGCTCTGTCCCTAGCCCTGGATGGAGGGAGGATGGAGCCATTCTGTGCCTTGCTCAGCAGGATCCTGGCTGTGAACCTCCTTCCCTGCTCCACCTGGGACCTGCTGGGTTGTGGTGGCCCCTGGACCTGCTCAGCTCACCTTGCTGAGGTGTGGGGCAGTGCCGATTCCCATGGATCAGGATGGGTCTGCCGCCAAGCCGGAGAGACCTGAGTCTGAGTCAGACCTGCTGTGGGATGCTGTGATTAGGGCTAAAACTGAGCTGTTTGTGCTGTTGGAGAGCTCGAGGGGAAACTGGTTATCCTGTGTTTGCCAGCTTAGCAGCAAGCTGCCACTTCTGAGGTTTGATTTTCCTGCCTCTGATCCAGCCCTGCCTCCGGTTCCTGCTGCCAGCAAAGGCTTTCACCTTGGCCCCGGCTGTGCCCTTGAGCAGTGACAGGAGCTGAGCCCTTGGCTGGCAGCACGACTGCTGCTGGAACAAGGTTGTGCTGTCAGATTTCCTCTGGGCTTGTGCCTTTCAACCTGTCCCCTGCTAATATGGGCTGAGCTTATCAGCATCTCCAGCCCAGCCTGGCTGCAGAGATGGGCGAGATAAGAAGCTTCCACATGAGAAGAGAGCAGGACATCAAGGAGGACACAGAGCTGTGCCCCACAAGGATGGGTTTGAAGGTGTGAGCCCTCGGGGATTGCAGTGGCTTTGCTGCTCACACAGCTGCTGCTGGCTGTTCCTGTGTTGCTGAGCTCAACCCTGATGCCGTGCATTTCCCTTACATCTCAGCAGGTGCCCACAGCCTTTGCTCTGTGCCCTTGGGAACGCTGCTCAGGTGACCAGGACCCACGTCCTGCCCACACCCTAGGGCCAGACCCCCACTCTGCTCCCTGCACCCAGGGGTGTCTCCTACCAGGAGCTGGAGGTCCCTCACCTGCTGTCTTCCCTCTCCAGTCAGTCCAGCACCAGGCACTTGGCACATCCTGGAGGCCTCGGCAAAGATTCCTGGTACCTCTGCAAACCAGCTGGCTCTTTGCAGTGGCCTTTGCTGTCCCAACCCTCCCTTCACAGCCCTTTCATCTGCCGTTTTTGCACAGATGCAGTACCCAGAGATTAGGCTGCAGATTAAGGTTTTAATGCATCCTGAAATGGGTTCCAGTTCCCAGTCCCAGCAGGACCAACATGCAGCCAAATCTGCCCTGAAAGCTCATAGGAACTGGGGAGAGATCTCCCACCATGTTCTCCCACACGCATGAAAGGTAGAGCCCTGCATATATAGCCCAGGTGACACACCTAGAATTCTGTGTCCCTCACAACAAGAAAGACATTGAGGGGCTGGCGTGTGTCCAGAGAAGGGAACGGAGCTGGGCAAAGGTCTAGAGCACAAGATGAGGAGCAGCTGAGGGAGCTGAGGGGGGGCTTAGCCTGGAGAAAATGAGGCTCAAGGGGGACCATCTCCCTCCCTACAACTCCTTGACAACCAGGTGGAGCTCTGCTCCCAGAGAACAAGGGACAGCAATGGAGGAAATGGCCTCAAACTGCTCCAGGGGAGGTTCAATTTGGACACCAGAAAGAATTTATTCACTGAATTTATTTATTGTCAGGCATTGGAATGGGCTGTGCAGGGCAGTCACTGTGGAGTCACTGTCCCCTGGAAGTGTTAAAAAATGCATGGATGTGGCACCTGGGGACATGGGTTAGTGGTGGCCTTGGCGGTGCTGGGTTAATGGTGGGACTCGATGACCTTAGAGGGCTTTTCCAACCTTAGTGATTCCGGGGTTCCATGATTCTAAAAGGAGCTGGGCAGCCAAGGGCAGGAGCAGGGCTGTTGTCTCAGCTCCAGCCTGCACCTGCCCAGCCCTTTCCATGGGCATCTCCCCGTCCTGGGTGAGCCAGCTCTGCCACCAACACCTTCCCTCAGGCTGGAGGTTCCCCTGGAAGTCCTGCACATGCTCCCTGTGCCTGCAGAAGCTGCCCCATGGGTCAGGCCACGTGGGCTGGCTGTGTTTGTCCCAGCACACACAGGCACACTCGTGGCTGGGATTTCCAAAGCCCCGTCAAACACCACAGCGTATCACAGAATCATGGAATATCCTGGGTTGGAAGGGACCCACAAGGACCATCCAGTCCCACTCCTGGGCCTGCAAAGACACCCCAACAATCCCACCCGGTCCCTGAGAACATCGTCCAAGCGCTCCTGGAGCTCTGGCAGCCTTAGAGCTGTGCCCATTCCCTGGGGAGCCTGTTCAGTGTCCCGCCAACCTCTGAGGGAAGAACCTTTTCCTATCCCACACGGGGCAGACTGCACATTGTGCCCAAGATTTAGGATACTGCAACTGGTCCCAGAGGAAAGTGCTTTATATGACACAAATCAAAGCAGATAAAAAAAATACACCCACAGAAGAATATATGAGCTTGTACATAACAAAGAAAATGGGAAGCATGTCACAGGGCTGTGGGCTGAGTCAGCTGCTCCAGTAACTGTGGTGAACAGGAGGTTTGGGTGGGAGCTGGGGGTCGCTGCCATGGACAGCACGTGCTCCAAGAGGAAGAGGGTTGGGGAAGGGTGACTGGAGCCCCAAGGGGCAGTGAGGGGCTGTGTTAGAAGCCGTCAGTGCGCAGCGGCTGTGGCAGGTCTGACACACTGATCTGGAGGTTGAGCTCTGCTGAGTCCAGGGCTGTGGATGGGGTGTGCGGGTGGCTCCCCTCGAGCACGGCGATCTCCTCGTGATGCTCCTGCCGCAAGTGCCACACGATCTCTCTGGACAAGAAGTGGGTCTCTGCTTCTTCTGGCTCTGGAACAGAAGAAAGACAAAACCTACCTTCACTGGTTGTCCTGAGGCAGAGCTCTGGGCAGGGGGCCAAGTCTCCATGAGATGCCCCAAAATATGCAGAATTTCCTGCACAGTCAAAATACAGCTTTTACTTCCCACTTTCAGCATGGCAGAGGGAAAAAATTCAAACACAAAGTGCAGGGAGGAGTGTAAAATTACAGGCATTATGTGCTGGATTCCCAGTAGTGCTTGTGATGGGAACTGCCTCGCTGGATGGAAATGCTTCTCCCCATCAGGGAGAGTGCAGAGTTTCCTTTGAAAAAACCGACATTCATTACAGCAAGATGCTGATTTCATCTGGCGGAGGTGAGGAGATGGGAGATGAAAAGATAATGGGAATGAGGGAAAGCCTCACTCCCTCCCATCCCCTGTCAGCTGGAATGGCACTGAGCCAGCACACACTCATCCCACTGCTGGGGAGGGCTTGACAGCCCCAGCAACTTCTTCCAGGAACATCAACAGCCAGGGGAGCTGCTGCTTCCCCTGACTGCCTGCTGTTATACTTAATCCTTGCAGTAGACAGCTTGTCTCAGGTCCCCTTGGGGACTTCAGCTGGGACAACCAGTGCTGCCAGCACCTTCCCTGCTCCTCAGACCCACAGCAGGAAGTCCTCAGAACTGTGGAATCATGGAATACCCTGAGTTGGAAGACATCCACAAGGATCATCCAGTCCAGCTCCTGGCCCTGCACAGACACCGTGCCTGAGAGCATTGTCCAAATGTTCCTGGAGCTCTGGCAGCCTTGAAGCTGTGACCATTCCCTGGGGAGCCTGTTCAGTGCCCGACCATCCTCTAGGGTAAGAACCTTTTCCAACCTAAATCCCCCTGACACAGCTCCAGCCATTCCCTGGGTCCTGTCCCTGGTCACAGGGAGCAGAGATTGGAGCTGCCCCTCGGGAGGAGCTGCAGCCTCCAGTGAGGTCTGACCTCAGCCTCCTCTGCTCCAGCTGGACAGGCCAAGTGCCCTCAGCTGCTCCTCGTGTGGCCCCTGCAGACCCTTCACCATCCCCAGGTCCCTCTTTTGGACACTCTAACAGCTTTAGATCTTTCTCATATTGTGGTGCCCAAACTGCCCCAGGACTGGAGGTGAGGCTGCCCCAGCCCAGAGCAGAGTGGGACAATCCCCTGCCTCACCCAGCCAGTGATGCTGTGCTCAGTGACGTTCCTATTTCGTGTGGGAAGGCAGCCCCTCTGTTCCTCCCATGGCAGCAGGGGCCACCCTGGCCCCCTGACTGGGGACATCAGCTGTGCTGTGCACAGACCCTGATCTGAGGTCACTCAGGGCTAGAAGAGCACAGCCACTGTCCTGGGCACTTCAACCTCTTCCCCCTCACTCACCCTCGTAGGCAATGAGCCGGTAGGCATCTGCACACTCCTTGGAGCCTTTCAGGATCTCCTCCAAGGTCCTGTAGAAAAGCTTGGCCTGCTCCAGGCGCTCCTCCCGGCTGAAGGCAGCACACTCATCCTGGGACATGGCGTAGAGGGACTGCAGCGGGGTGGCATATTCCACAGCACAGTACCAGAGCTGCAGGGATGGAAGGAAAAGATGTGGGGACAGGACTGGGCAAAGGGCTGCTGGGGAACCCTGGCACTGGGCAGAGCACTCAGGACCTCTTGGCAGCTCCTTGGCCTGCCTTGCACTGGTGCTGTGTGCTGGAACACTGGGACCGTCTGGCCTCAGTGTCCCCCTGCCTTGTGCAGAGCAGGGAAAGAGCAGCTGGCCTGACAGGTCCAGGTGTCCCCTGTGCCAAGTGGGCTCAGGGAGCTGCATCTGCCCATGGGGTTCAGCCACTGACTTGGTCAGTGGTCCCAAGAGCAGCCTGGAGGTTGCTTTTCCCCATGGAATTTGGTCCCCTAGGGAGACATCCCTGCCCTGTGACCACACCTTCTTGGTGGCTTTCTGCTATACAAAGGAAAGTGGAGGGGCAGCACCAATCTTTGCTCTCTGTGACCAGTGACAGGACCCGAGGGAACGGCTGGAGCTGTGTCAGGGGAGGTTTAGGCTGGATATCAGGAAAAGGTTCTTCCCCCAGAGGGTGGAGGGACACTGAACAGGCTCTCCAGGGAATGGTCACAGCCCCAAGGCTGCTGGAGCTCCAGGAACATTTGGACAACACTCCCAGGCACAGGGTGGGATTGCTGGGGTGTCTGTGCAGGGCCAGGAGTTGGACTTGATAATTTGTGGGTCCCTTCCAACCCAGCATATTTTGTGATTTCATTATTCTAAGTCTGAGCATCCTAACAGAGAGCTGGAGGGCAGAGAAGAACATAAACATTGGAAAGGTGGAGGCACAGCTGGAAGAAGGCTGAGCAAAAAAACCAAGGAGAAATCTGATAAAGCCATAAACAAGCCAAGATGGAGCAGGGTTACCAGTAAGTCTTACACTGGGTAAACTGGAAAGTTTAATGGAGTGAATTAGAAGGAAGAGGGACATGATCCCAGGTAAATGCAGCGAAGCAGGAAGTTCCCAGCCTTGGCAGGCAGCTACTGCCATGCCCTGGGGCAGGTGCTGGTGATGGGCCCTGCATCACTTCGAGGGACTGGGCAGGAAGCTGGGGCAGATATTACTGGAAGGCCAGGTGCAGGCTCAGAGCTGCTGGAGCTCCTGGGGAGCAGAGTGACTCAGCAGGAGCCTGGCAGATGGAACACAGGATCCGTGCGTGCAGCGCAGCGGGAAAAACCCGCAGCCGACTGTGCTTCCCCCAGAGCAGGGCCAGGAGAGGCTCGGGGTCCCTGCAGGCAGGGCTTTAAAATCAGTGGCTCAGAGCTCAGCCACTGCCAAAGGACAAATCAGGGGACCCAGGTGAGGAGCAGAGCTCTGCCAGCGTCCCCATCCACAGCACGAGGGTGTTCCCTCCTCCAGGGGGAAGGGACAGGGGCCAGTCTGCCGGGAGATGTGGGAGGAGGTGAATGCAATGTCAGACGGAGAGATTTAGGGCTCACCCGCCTGGAAAAGGGGTGACTGGGGGGAAGGGGGAGAGTCAAATATTGACTCACACAGACATCTTCAAGCACCTCTTCACAACACGAGGAAACAATCATCCTATGGGAAGTGATGCTCTGTAGCCCACATCTGCTTTTTTCTGCTCAGTTTTCTGCTGTTTTCTGGGCTTAAATCAGCTCGAGGAGGGGTTAAGCAAGCCCACCATCCCTGCAGCTGAGCCTGGGAGGAGGCAGCCAGCAGAAAGGGGTGCAGGAATGAGAGCTCTCAATCTCGTGGAAGCCTGGTGAAAGCTGGGAGTATCTAACAAGAGAGGGAACAGTCTCCTGTCCTTACAGCCACTTCTGGGGCCAGCAAGATTTTGGGGATGATGCTCCCAGTGCTGCTCTCAGCATACCTGGTTTTCTTCATCCCTGATTGCATAGAGGCTGTGTTTGTAGACCCTCTTTTTGGTGCCAGCTCGGGCCAGGGTGGTTTCAGTGAGGTCTGTCACATACTGGATATTGCTGTCAGCTTTCTCCAGGTCATCATAGACATCACAGCTCAGAGGGACCAAGATGTGGAGCTTCCAGGTCTTCCTGCATGCCAGCAGGTTGGGATTGGCTCTGCAGAATTCCTCCATGGACTTTTTCACCCCTGGTGGAAGAGAGCATCAGGCAGAGGTGCCTGGTGTGAGTACAGCTGCACTCTGCCTTGCTCACCATTTCCCTGCTAACACTGTAAAAGTGGGAGGATTGTTATTAGGAGCTATTTCTATCTGTAGGCATGAGAATGCAGGGAAACAGCTACGTACGTGGCAGGACTATTTTTAGGTACCCAACGTAATAGGACCAGGCAAGCCCATGAGCGACATTCTGCTTGGACCTCTCGGACATCTCAGACATCTCCACTGCTGAGGGCTTCTGTGGAGGGAAGGACAGGCAGACCAGGTAATGACAGCACCCACCTGGGCCCTTCTGCAACAGTCAGTTCTCCACAGGGACTGGAGAACTCCAAAGAGATCTGGAGAGTGAACAACCCCACCAGCTCTTTCCACCACCATGCAGGGCAGCGGAGCAGAGCCCCTGACAGCCCCCACAGCCCCTGCAGATGAGGGAAGTGGGGCTGGAGTGAGCCAGGCATTTCCCTGGCTGCACCCTCCACTGGGATCCTGTGTCCCAGCGCAACTTGTGCACCTGCCCTGTGCTTCCAGCATGGGAGAGGAGACATCCCAGTGCCCAATGGTGGGATTCCGAGCACCCTCTGCCAGCTCTGTGTGTGCATTTAGGTGGATATGGGTGTCCAGTCCCACAGGCACCTGACAGAAGCACCTCCTGCAGCCTGTGTGACCCTTCCTGCTGGGGCACAGCAGTGACCTGTCCCGCTGGGGCACAGCAGAGCCCTCCCAATGCTGCAGGGGCACCTGGGGCTTGGCTCTGCCCCCACACCACACTGATAATTGACAACACGCAGGCTCTGCTTTCCCCTCAAGCACCAGCTTGACTGACTGATTTAAAATACCCTTTTTTCATGCTGGGGGGGCCATGCCATTGCCTGGAGTGGTTGTGCTCATTAGGAGGCAGCCTGGCTCTCCTGCCAACACTCCTGGCAGCATGGGACCAGGAAGGTCAGCCCTGCAGGGCTGAGCTGAGGGTGTTCCTCCCGCCAGGCTGACTCTGGGTGGGCTGGACATGCAGAGGCCACATAGAGCTGGCTACATGCCCCCATGGCTGCTCAGGGCTGAAGGGCTCTCTGGGCAGCTGGCCAGGATGGAGGTGTGGGAGCCTTACCTGGAGCCCCAGGGCAAGGATGAGGAGCTGGCACAGACTGGCCAGGATGAGGTGGAGCCTGAGCAGCTGCCCATCACCGAGGAGAGCCACGTAGGCTGAGCCACAGACGAGCAGCATGGGCCCGTGCCAGCGCGGGGGGAAGCAGGTGCTCAGGGCCCTCCAGAAGCTGCCGTGGTGCCTGGGTGGGACAGGGAGACAGCAGTCAGGCTGGTGGCCACCCACACACCCTCTGCAGCCCACAGGGCTGCTCCCACCTCCTGGCCAGTGCCACCAACCTTCCAGAGCACTACAGAGCCCTGTGGGACCCTGCCCAGCACACTCCAGTGCCCCCAGCCAGGAGAGGGCTTGGCTCCCTTGCCGCACCCGTGGGACTCAGAGGGAGCAGATGGAATGTCACCCTGGACAGCAAAGGGAGATAACAGCCCCCTGCCCTCCAGCACTGGGTGATGGGGAAAGGCTGGGGGCCAAGATCTGTTCCCCGGGCAAAGGGCACACAAGGGAGTTACCACGGAGAGGAGACATCCATGGACATACTGGGGAGAGGGAGAGGGTGGGAGAGGGAGCAAGAGATGAGAGGGACAGGAGGGTGATGGAGGGCAGCGTGTGCTGCCGGGCACAGCACAGCATTGCCGCAGAGGGCGCGTGTGGGCACAGAGACCAGGAGCAAACCCCACCACACCCCGAGGGTGCCACGCCCTTGTCCCCAGGGTGGTCCCAGGAGCGCCGCAGGCAGCCAGCCCCGCTGGCTTACCTGGAGTGGAGGTGGAAGATCTCCTCGGCCAGGTAGCAGGTGCCCTTGAGCAGCGCCCCGATCTGCAGGGTGGCGAAGTGGAAGGTGAGGCTGCGGGCGGTGGGCACGAGGGGCTCCCCGGCGAGGAGCAGAGCCCCGGCACAGAGCGCCAGCAGCAGGTACACGGCGCGCTGCGCCCGCCCGCCGCGGGCCTCGGGGATCAGCGGGGCACAGCGCTGCCTCGGCCGCCACGGCTCCCGGGACATCTGCGACGGAGAGAGCGGTCAGCAGCAGCTCGCCTCCAGCGCCCACGGCAGCACTGTGGGAGCCGATAAGAGCAGATCAGCGGGATGCGCACTCACTGAGCACCCCAAAGCGCACAACCTTTCGGGGAGGCTCCCCTGCGCTTCCCGCCTTGGGGCTGTCCCCTGTGCCCAAATGGGCTCGGCAAGACAGAGCCTGGCTGGCCACCCCGCTCCTAAAGGGATGCCAGCCCGCCCTGCTCCGCAGCCACAGGGCTGTGTCACTGCTCTGGCCGCACTCACCGGAGCAGTGTCCAGCTGCCAGCCCCGGGTTTCCTGCGCTGTGGTTCCCGGGCTCTGCGCTCCCGCCTGGGCAGCTGGGGCTTCTTCCGGGGGCTGCTGCAGACACGCACCCGGAGCCTCTGCGACGTACGGGCTGGTGGAGCTGCACAGCTCCCAGCATCAAGGAAAGTGAAAATGAAAGGAGCTCTGGCAGCAGCAGGCAGCCTGTAGAGTGCCAGAGCTCTCCCACACAGGGCATCCATGAGGTGTCTCAGCCCACAGGAAATCAGGCACTGGTGGCTGTGCCAGGTTTCGATATCCATGAGCTTGCACATCCTGGAAAGCCCCTAATCTGCCAGGACATGGTCTGAGTGGAACTAGAATGAGGAAGGAAACCAGAATTTATTGAGATTTAATCTGTCAAGGTCAGTAGATTTCAAAGATTGCATTGATTCAGCTCAGCAGGTTGCCAGGGGCAAAACAGACTCAGCAGAGGGTGACTCACAGCCCCCCGGGATGCCCCCACCCCACACAATTCCAGGAAGATGCCAGCTTGGGAAGCAGTGCCCATGGCTGCTGGCAACACAGCAGGGGCTTCCTGCAGCCAGAGTCTTGGTGGCCAGTGCTGCCCTCAAGACTTCAGTTCCTTGTTCCAAGCAGTGCTGAGGTATTCCCATCCTGGAGGAAGATGGATTCGGGAGCACATACACAAGCCCATAGGAGCAGGTGGGATGCACTCAAGGATGCTGAAGGAGATGGATGATGCCCTGGCAAGGCTCCTCTCTGATCTCTTTGGAATGTTGTAGCAATCAGGAGATTCCTGGTGAGTGGGAGAAGGAAATCTCACAGCCAGCTTTGAGGAGGTGAACTACAGCCTGCTCAGTGTCACCTCTGACCCTGGGAAAGTGATGGAGCAAATCCTCCCAGCAGTCCCTGCCAAACACCTAAAGGATGAGACAGGAGCAGCCATCAGGGATTTCACATCACACTTGATGGACCCCACTACCCAAAATGGCAAGAAAACTGTCTGTGGGGATGAGGGGAGAACCCTCACTTCAGCAAAGCCCTCAGCATGGTCATGCATGGCCTCTGTGGAGCCAAACTAGGTAGATACAGGCTGGGAAAGGGGATAACTGTCCAGAACAAGCTCAAGGTCCCATTGCTTTCTGTCCAGGAATGCCCCTGGCTTCCAGGAGACCCTGACAGTCCCCACAGACCCACATTGCCAGGGTGTCTGCAGGCTGTCACAGACTCACAGCACAAGGATCTTGATTCAGATGTGCCCACGGTTCACATTTAATTAAAATAATAGAATTAAAGAGTCATTTAGGTTGGAAAAGACCCTTGAGACCATCAAGTCCAACTATTCCCCCAGCACTGCCAAGTCCAGCTCTAACCCATGTCCCCAAGTGCACACATCTTTTAAATCCCTCTGGGGATGGGGACTCCACTACTGCCCTGGGCAGCCTGTGCCAGTGCTTGACAGCCCTTTTGGGTGAAGAAATTTTCCCTAATGTCCAGCATAAACCTCCTCTAGTGCTGGCTTGAGGCCATTTCTCCTTGTCCTGTCCCTGTTCCCTGGGAGCAGAGCCCACCCCCCACCTGGCTGCACCCTCCCGTCAGGGAGTTGTAGAGGGAGAAGGTCCCCCCCGAGTCTCCTTTTCTCCAGGCTGAGCCCCCCAAGCTCCCTCAGCTGCTCCTCATCAGACTTGTGCTCCGCTGCCCTTCTACGGACACAACTCAAGCGTCTTCAAACCCAGAGAGTGGGAGAAAGGGCCTGGCAGGGAGCTGCTTGTTTTGGTGGTACCTCAGAAACCCCAGCAAACCATCTGGCCGGTGTTCCCTGCCCCGGGAGGGCCGGTGGATACAGCCAACACGATGTTTGCTTCGTTAACACAAAGGCTGGCTAAAACATCAAGTGAATCACTTCCTCCTCCAGTGCTGGGATAAAGCTTGTCCCATTCCAGCCGGGCTTCACTGACCTGCTCTGGTTGGCTCTTTGGTGTGGTGGAGGGGCTGCCTGGCTCCCCAGGCACCCTCTTGCAGGTCCCCAAGCAGCTGGTGGCTCTCCTGCCCACAGAGCCTGGCCTCTTGCTTTTGGTTCTACCCTCAGCACACCAACACCTGCAGTATTTCTGTCTCACTTCTGTTCGGAGCAGAGTTGTAATACCTGGTCCAAGAAGTGAGTCTAAACTCCAGGAATGAGGTTTTGTAGAATTTTGGACTCATGGAATAGTTTGGGTGGGAAGAGACCCTAAAGCTCATCTCATTCCACCCCCTGCCATGAGCAGGGACACCTTCCACTATCCCAGGCTGCTCCAAGCCTCGTCCAACCAGGCCTTGAACGCTTTCAGGGATGGGGCAGCCACAGCCTCTCTGGGCAGCCTTTGCTGGGGTCTCACCATCTTCACACGGAGAGATTCCTTCCCAATATCCCATCTAACCCTGCCCTCTGGCAGTGGGAAGCCATTCCTCCTTGTTCTGTTCACTCCAGGCCCTTGTCCAAAGTCCCTTTCCAGCTGTCTTGGAGCCCCTTTAGGCACTCTAAAGTCGCCCCTGAGCCTTCTCTTCTCCAGGCTGAACACCCCCATCTCTCCCAGCCTGTCTCCAAAGCAGAGGGGCTCCAGCCCTCAGAACATCTCTGTGGCCTCCTGTGGACACCTGCAACATCTGAGCCTGCCTGGGAACAGAGAGCCCAGTGCTCCCAGTGCCACCCAGTGCCTCTGCACAGCCAACAAGAAGTGGCAGGACTGAAACTGCCCTCTTTGCCCTCCCTGGCCTTCCTCTGACCAACAATTTGCTTTTCCAGATTGTGTCTTTATTGATGTTCCCTCTGTCCCTGTTTGCTGTTACTCCCTCAAGCAGAAGGAACAAGAAGTCACACACGATGCTGGAAGATTTTAGATGCATAAAAAACCCCAGCAAGGCACCTCCCTGGACCAGCACCACAGCACCTCCATCCAGGCTGGAGCCTGTGTGAGGCTGAGTTGGGCACAGAAATCAACTCTCTCTACAGTAACCTACAAACACTGCAGCCCTTGCTGAGATCAGGAGAAGCACAGAGTCATGGAATAACCTGGGCTGGAAGGGACCCACAAGGATCATCCAGTCCAACTCCTGGCCCTGCACAGACACCCCAGCAATCCCACCCTGTGCCTGAAAGCATTGTCTGAGTGCTCCTGGAGCTCTGGCAGCCTTGGGGCCGTGACCATTCCCTGGGGAGCCTGGGCAGGGTCCCACCACCCTCTGGGGGAGGAACCTTTTCCTGATGTCCAACCTAAATCCCCCTGGCACAGCTCCAGCCATTCCCTGGGTCCTGTCCCTGGTCACAGGGAGCAGAGATTGGAGCTGCCCCTTGGGAGGAGCTGCAGCCTCCAGTGAGGTCTGACCTCAGTGTCCTCTGCTCCAGCTGGACAGGCCAAGCGCCCTCAGCTGCTCCTCATGTGGCCCCTCCAGACCCTTCGCCATGCCCTGGTCCCTCCTTTGGATAATCTCTAACAGCTTTAGATCTTTCTCATATTGTGGTGCCCAAACTGCCCCAGATAGAGGCTGGGTACATGTGGCATGTCCCCAGCCAAAAGCCAGGCCAGGAACACGGTGATTTCCCTGGCATCCCCTGGGTGAAGGGCAGTGAGCAGGCAGCAGCAGCGTGACAGAGCTGGCTCTGCTGCAGGATAGGCATGGCAGCAGCACTTCCTTCCTATCCCCTTTTTTTCCATTGCCCTGCAAAAGCAGGTAGAGCTGCTGGCTTCATCTGAGGGCAGGCTGCCCAGTGACAGCTTTCACCGGGGCTACCTGCAGGGATGGGGTTCCAGTGCCAGGCTAGTGTCAAAAGTGGCTTTGGTCCCTTGACTAAAAGTGCTGCAGTCGGTGTTTTTAGTGCTGCAGTTGCACCAGCAGTGTCCCTCAGAGGTCCCGTGTGACAGGGCTGCTTTATTGCCACAAAATAGCAAAAATAAAGTGCTCTGCAATATTCTATGTGGCCTTGGGCTGTGAGAACCAGGCCAGACTCTCTGGTGCAGTGAGGAGCCACCGTGTGCTGGGGGAGATCTGGTGGCAGCAGGAGACCTGCTTCCTGAAGCTCCTAAGCACACATTGTCTCTCGCTTGCTGAGCCAAGCACTTTCACAGAATCACAGAATTATGGAATATCCTGAGCTGGAAGGGACCCACAAAGATTATCGAGTCCAACTCCTGGCCCTGCACAGGACAGCCCCAGGAATCCCACCCTGTGCCTGAGAGCATTGTCCAAATGCTCCTTGGATAACCTTCTTGTCCAAACATTTAGCTGTGGGACAAAGGAGGTGGCAGTCAAGGGGGACAGGGAGGTATCCTGGCCCGAGGATTTGGGGGTCTCCCCCTGGGCTTCTAGATTCTGCAGGGCCCTGATCTTAGCTCACAAAGCCCACATGGGAACGTGATGCCTTTCCAGGGATGTGCCCAGCTTGGGAGATCCCTTGCCTCGCCCTGACCCCAGCCTGGACCCCTCAGCAATGAAGAGTTTAAAATCCTGGCAGGAGAATGGAGCATCCCTTCATCCCTGGATGGTGGGGCTGCTCTGAGTGCTGCATGCCCCTCACCCACTGTGGTTCTGCCTTCCTTTGGAGCACCAGAACTTTCCCTGGAGAAAGAGAGTTTGAATTTAATAGATGTCAGTGGATCGATCTGTGATTTCTGCAGTCTGTCAGCAGCCAGCACCTGCAGTACCCTGTGGCACTGAGACCCCAGTTACATGTTGGGTGGAAAAACCATTTTTGCTCATTTTGGAGCTGTCACAGGCTGGCATTGGAACAAGATGAGCTTCTGGGTCCCTTTCAATACAAACCATTCCATGATTCCATGACTGGGGTGGTACTGCTGGGCAGAGCACCTTTGGGACAGGACCTGCTCCTGGTCCTTTTTTCTGGGAGTTTTTTTTTCCTTTGAAGCTTGCCCACCAGTGTGTGCCCAACACTGGAGGTTTTGCCTCTTCCAGTTGTGTCTTTCCTCCTTTAGAGTGACTTTTTTCCACCTCCTAACAAAGGCCTCATAAGTTATCAAAGCCTGGAATAACTAGATTTTGCCAGTTTGGCTGGGAAGTTTGTATTCCTTTAAATTCTTGTGCCTTTCCCTAAGCCCTTCAAGAGTTTCTTTCCCTAATACAGCACTGCAGCTTGGCCCTGTGGAGCAGAGCCGACCAGAGGGAGATGGTGAAGGAAAGGCACATGGAAGCAGGAGTCATCTGAGGACAAGGCAGCACTCAGATGCTCTGATGTTTGGGAGATGTTGGCATGGGATGGTGCTGGCAGCAGATCACTCAGTACCTCCCTTGGGAACAGGAGCTCAGAGCACAGCAGGGCCCCTGGCATGGGGGATGGCCACACCCACAGGCTCTGCAGGAGCAGCGCTGGCCTTGGGGACAGAAGGGAGGAAACTGCAGGTGGGATCTCCTCAAATGCTGGGAAGGGGTGTGCGAAAAGCTGGGAGTGCCCCATCCCTGGAAGTGTCCAGGGCCAGGCTGGATGGGGCTTGCAGCAAGCTGGGATAGTGGAAGGTGTCCCTGCCCAGGGTAGGGGGTGGAACTGGATGATCTTTACGAATTCTTCCAACCCAAGCCAGTCTGTGACTCCAAGATTCTATGAAATGTCATTCCTGGATGTCTCAGGTCTTACCGTGCGAAGAACCACTATGAAAATGACTTTCCTGCTTCCATTTCTTATCTTATGGAGCAGTTTGCATCCAGCTGGCAGCAAACAGCAGATCATCATTATCCCTGGTACTAGAATCACAACAAAACCACTTTTCTATCTCTTTCTGGGGACAAAATCCAACACTTTTCCTGCAGATAAAAGAAAAAGGTTACTTTAATCTTGGATGATGTGAAGGCCTTACAGCTGTGACTTGAGGGTACTTGGAAAATTGCCCCAGAAACAGGAGAAAGTTGCTTCCATATTATCCAAAGATATTCCCAAGTGGTGGGAAGCCTTTTGTGCCCTGGAATACAGTCCAAGCCATGATGTTTGCCTGGCCAGGTTTGACTGAGGTGCTGTCCTGCCCTCAGGGACCACTGGAACATCTCCCAGAGAAAAGGAATCAGTGATGTCCTTGGGATGAGTGATTGGGATCAGTTTGCCTGACTGTGATCAGGCATTGGCTGGGCCATACAAAAGGAAAGCAGAAAATGATGGAAGAAAAGCAGTTTTACTCCAACCCAGGATTGGCCTTTAGAGCCAGGACTCCTTGGGATTAGTGTTTGAGCCTTTCCAGTGGTGTGGCCGGGAGGAAGGGTGCATTGCCTTGTGCTGGGACATCAATCAACGAGCTGTGCAGGGTTGTCTGGAATCTGGCAATCAAGGGGTGCCCAAAATGAACAGGAAAGAAAGGAGAGCGGGAAGCCACAAAACGAACCTAAGTAGTTGGAAAAAAAACTCAACAAAAAAAGAATCCCACCCAGAAACCCATTTTTATGAATTTGTGGTTTATTTTTTCCTTAACAAATGTGGAGGGAGAAGAAATTAATTCAAAACACACTCTGTGCTACAGCCTCCAGAAATGCTGAATTATTGCAGAAGGCTGGCAGTGAAGTCAGCCTGAGAACAGCCCACCATGGCCCAGAGGCTGCACCAGGGACCCTCAAGCCCACCTGGGCACACAGGCAGGAGGAAGGAGCAGGGACACTGGGTCGCCAGCAGTGCTTTCAGTGCCATTTAACGTGAATTGTGCTTCCCAGGGCCGGGAGCAGCTGCCACCGAAGGCCCACAGGCTCGATCAGGCCAAGCCAGTTACCCCTGCGGCCACTACAGTGCTCCAGGAGGGCTCTGACTGTCCCAAGTGCACTCCCGGCCTGCCCGGAACAGGGCCGCGCAGCCTCCGCGCTGGGGCCAGGCAGCATCTCGGGGAGCGGGGAGTGCGGCAGCTCCACAAAGGGCCGGGGGCGGAGAAATCCAGCCGGGGCCGGGGCCGCCGGGGTCTCAGGCCCGTCCTGTCCCCTCAGGCCCGTGCGGTCCCCGCGGCCTCGGGCCCGGCTCGGCCGGGACTTCTTCCCGTTCCGTCTTCTCGCGAGAGAACGCGCTGTGGCGTCACGCGCCGCGGCAGCCGCCTCGCCGCGCGCGCGCTCACGCCGCTGCCGTATCCTTCCGCGCGCTCCCCCTC
>VYXC01007321.1:787739-819733 GCA_013397175.1 Platysteira castanea | reverse complement strand
CGGGGCCGGGCCGGGGGTGGTGGCGGCCCCGGCAGCTGCTGCGGCTCCGCGGGGGCTCGGCCCGCCCGGGGGAAGGCGCCCCGAGGAGCGGAGCGTGGCCCGCGCTAGAAGTTCCGGCGTGGCTCCTCTCGGAGCCCCGTGTCCAAGGGCTCCTCCAGCAGCGACAAGGACCGCGGTGACGGGCAGCGGAGCGCTGAGCGCAGTAAACCTGTCACACAGTAGTGTGGTTTGCTCTTTTAATGGAGCCAGCGCTGTTCTACAGCCTGAGTCATCCCGCAGGCTTGAAAGGAAAGCTACGAGCTTGCCTTCTCCTGGAGCGGGAGCTGCGCCGTGCTCCATGTCCTGGCCTTTTGGAAAAACACTACTGCCCAGTCCACTGCCGTCTTAGGACAGTGTTTGCTTGATCATCAGCGTCTTTTACCAGGAAAAAAACCCTCGACGGTAATTGAAGTCCACTTGTGTTACCTTGGTGACTGAGGCAGGGAATTTGTATCATTTTCCCTGCAAAATGTGTAGCTATCGGTTTGGAATCTGTACAAGGTTCAGGTGTAGGAAACAGCCCTCCCATAGTGTTTCTCCTCTTGATCACTATGTAAATTATTTTTTATCTAGAACCAGCTGTGAACCCACTACCTCATAGCTCACTCTGTAGCCCTCTTTGATTTCGTGTGTAGTGTCAGATCTGTGTTAACATCTCTGCTTTGGTTGTAGGTTACCTTGGAGGCTTTGTGAAGCTTCATGTGTCCTACTGATCAGGTTAAAGCTCAGGTGGAGAAGAAAATGGAAGAGAGCTTGAAGCCTTACTTATGCTTGTGGAATAGGTAGCACTGGGAAGGGAAGTATTTGGAGTATGATTTTAGACTGTTGGATTTTCTAGCTGCGGATCTGGTCGTGAGTTACATAAGGAAGTTGTGTTAGGCTGAGTCTTGCTTCTCTGCAGTGTTTTGTCCCTTACTTTAGTGGTCATCAGGGCATTGTGAGGACTTCTCCCTAGTGTTTGTGGGCTCACAGGTGCTTTGGATGAGCTCTTACTCCTCACCAGTGGGTTGATAGACCTGGGAGACACAGCAGTGGATGCTGAGTGGGGTAAATGTGGCTGTGGGGGGCTGGGGCACACACAGGCAGTGCAGGGCTCTTGTGGGGAGGGTAAATCTTGTATCAGGTAACTTAGGAAAGCTGCTTGGTTGTAGTTCAGTGCATGCTGAGGGTCAGGAGTCAACACTCTGAGAGCACTTGTGTTTCCAGGCTGGTTTGTGACAGGAGAAACTCTGGATGTGTGGAGTCTTTGTTAATGTTGGGTGCTTGTGGACTGACTCTTCATGCTGCTTTTCAAGAATAAAGAATCCCGAGAGATAATGAGGACTGTGTAGGGTTATGAGAGTCTTCAAAGGCTTGGGAAGTAGTGAGCGCATTACCAAAGCAGTTCTGTAAAGCTGAGCTCTGCAAAGCACCGAGAGTTTCACTGGAGTGAACGTGGTGGCTGTGGAGTAGAGGGACGTGATGGGGCTGGAGGCAGCATTTCCACAAAACAGTGTATGGGGAGGGATATAAATCTGCCTGTTGTAGCAGCCCAGATGCTTTGAAAGTTGGATGGGAGTGAAGCTACAGGCTGGAAGGAGCACTCTGAGTGAGTTGCTGTGGGTGTCTCAGTGTAACTGCTTCAGTAATCATGGCTGGCTGTTTACGCTCCGGCTATTTTAAACCCTGTGGAGAGCGCTCCTATCATCATCTCAGGGCTGTTCTGGTCTCTGGGAGTGTGTAGTGGCCGTCTCTGTCAGGATAACGAGGGGACAGCCAGTTTCTGACCTCCGCTGCTGCAGCTTGTGGCAGGAGCAGAGGCCTGCAGAATGTGGATTGAGTAGGAATAATCCCAGTGGACTCAAGCACAGAGACATGATGGGAGAGAAAACTGCTGCTTTGGCTGTTTTTTAAGGGTGTTATCAGTCATGGTATATCAGTTTGCAGGGCTCAGTCTGGCCACTGGCTCTTGCTATTCGCAGTTGGGGTTTTTACTGAACCACGAAGGCTTTCTATGAGGTTTTTGTCAAAATTTTTGTGTCCTCAGATAACACAGGGTTGAGAACTTGGGAAGGAGAAAATCTCAAGAGTGAAGTTTTGATATGATATTACCTGAAATGGCCTCTTGTATGTTGAACTGGGCTTGGAGAAGGGCAGAACAAGCAGCGAGCCAGTGTTGTTGCTGGCGTGTGAGGCAGCACAGGAACCTGCGGGGTCTGTCCTGTTGTGGCACTGGTGGGACAGTTGCTCTTGGGATTGTGCAGAGGCTTGAGCTGGGGTAACATGTGTGCACACAGCAGCAGCTGTTCTCTAAGCAGATGCTCCAAAAGAGCTCAGGCTGGGTGAGACCTGCTCTCAGATTGCTGCCTGTGTTACTCACCACAGTATTTCGGGCAGTGCGGCTCCAAATTCTTGTTTAGTTGCTTTTATTGGATCATGGGCTTGAAACTTGAAGTCTTTTCTTGTGAGAAGTGCTTGGGGTGTAAGCAGTCCTTGGGAGTAACACTGAAGTACAGCAATTGAATTGTATTTTAATATATGTGTAAAAATGATCTATTTTATCCTGAATGTATTTTATAAGAAAAGCAGTGTGAAGAAATCCAAGGGCAGGATGGGAGGGATATACAGGAGGGCCAGGGTGAATGCCTTCCATTTTAAGGTTTTAAGCTGAAACCCTTTGGATTCAGCCACATCCCCATCTGTGTTGCTTATCTTTAGGGAATGCAATACCTATAACTGGATAACTAGGGCACCGTTTGGAGTTCTTTGAATGGGAGAGCAAGGAAAAGGTTAGCTCATTGTCTTTCACGGGTTCCCCTGTGTGATCAGCGGGTGAGGGGGAAGGGAAGGCAGCAGCTGTGCTTGAGCCCTGCTCAAGTAAAACACTTTGTGTAGCAGAGGAATCGAGGATTACTACTGCTTATAATGCATAGACCCGAAAACCGGGTAACTAAACTCTGAATTCCATAGTGCTGTTCCTGTTTAGCTGTGGAAGAGGGTGGTAGTACTTGCTGTAGTCCTGGAGTCCAGAGCTGCCTGAGCTCCCGAGATGCTTAGGCATCACTTCTGCCAAAAGGAGCAGTGCCTGCGGGTGGGATGTGCGAGGACAGTGGTGCGGAGCAGCGTTGGTGGTCAGAGTTGTCATTGTGCTACCTGTGCTCAGCAGACCTGGTCTTGTTTCTGTGCTGCCAGTTCTGTACCGCAGCCAGTGGGAGCAACTGGGTTCTTCCGCTGGGCCTCTCGCTGTGTGTGTGGAGCTGCCAGCACAGCCCATCTGTGTTGGAGAGCTTGTGTACAGAGAATGCTGCTGCAGCTTCTGTTAGCTAGAGAGGTGTTTTGATATTCAGACTCTACACCAGGAGGAAGTTACACAGTGCTTTGGTCTTCTTCCTGTTCAGGCTTTGGAAAAAAAAAATAAAAAGGAAAGGTGACAGTTACATCAGAGCTTGTTTATAACATGTAGCTTGGTTATTGCTGTGTTTCATGACTTCTCAGGCTGCTCACTTGCCTTCTGACTTTTGCAGAGTCTTGTGAGGAGTCAGAGTTGGGGGATTTGAGCGACTTCAAGCATTGTAAAAGCAGTTTTTGTCAAAAGGAAAGGATTAAAATGCTTCTGTTAGTTGTGGTGACAACATTAGAGTGGGAGATACTCTGGAATAAGAGTCCTGTGGGTGGGAGAGCACCTATGGACACTGTAGGGAATTGTTGGTCTGACCTTGGAGCACGTGTGACACTGCCTTGTGCCCGGTGCCACTGGGCAAGTGGAGCGCAGAGCTGAGGGAAATACCTGCTGGATACAGGCTCTGGCACCTGGCAGGGAGGTGCTGCTGGCCCAGGGAAGGTGCCCAGGCTCTTCCTGCCCTGTTGGCCCTCACAGGGAGCTGGCAGCTCCTCTTTGCCGTGGTCCCGAGGTGAGGCAGGGTGTGATCAATTCGACTTTGGCCCTCATTCCCCATTGCTTGGCTTTACTCTGTTGGGAGCTGGGAACAATTCATGGCTAAGTAGCTCCGAGTTCCTTTTTGGTTACATAAGTCAGGATTTTGTAACATCTCCCTACACTGCCTGTTGCTGAAGGGTTCAGGGGCTTCAGGCAAGTAAACTTGCTAAAGGCAGATAAAAAGCTTATTTCACTTACAGCAGCAACCTGAGGCAGAAATTAGGTTTATAATCAAGCTAATGTGGTCTCTCAGTAAAGTACAGTGTGAAAGCAGCTCAAACTGGAGCAGGGTGGAAAGACCATGGAGTTCAAGCTAAGAGGACTTTGGATAATCTAGGGGGATCCATAGAGTGTGTTGGAGTGGATTTGAGGAGCTCTGCTGTGTACCAAGGCTTAGTAAAATTGCTGGAGCTGGCTGTTGAAGCATGCTGGCTTTTTACTTGCCTGATTGGCTTCTTAATGTTGCCAGTTATGTTGGTTATTCTTACTGAAGGCTGTATTAGCATTAACTTAATCCTTAAAACTAGTCTTATCTTTTGGCCAGAGCAGGTTTTACCAGGAGTATGTTAGACTGGGGAGGGATTTGTTGTCTATAGGAGTAAATTGGAACTTCATTAACAAATGTCTTTGGAGTTGATAATTATAACTTGAAACATGTGCAGGGTTAAACTTTTAAGACTTAAACCTTTTGTGTTTGATAGTTTTTTTGAAAGCTTGTGCAGTTTGTGGACGCCTGGATTAAAGTATGTTTTAAAAGCAGTGAACCAGCTCCTGGGAAATAGAACAGGAGGAGGGTAGGGATGAGGGTAGTGTGGGGCTGAGCAAGGCTGGTGGCACTGGTTTACCTGTGAGCCTCAAGGCCTTGCTGGCAGCTGATGCCTTTCATGATTTGAGAAGCACAGCTGGGGGATCTGTGGTATAAGCACATTCCATCTTCCTTAAAATGCTTTCCTTGAACCCCTGAGTAGGGATTGGTTTGTTGGGAGCTTAGAGGAGCACAATTAAATTGAGTTTTAGAGCCTAAACATCAGGTTCTTTTGAGATTTTTGTAGCTTTTAGGGTATGTCCTTTGTGGATTTAGTGGTAGTTTCATTCAACTTGGCCTTTAGGCAGGGCACCTTGAACCTTGCGCTGTGCTCTGCTTCCACTTCCTCATTTTTGCTAAGGGACTCATTAATGAGTTGTGAGATGGGTCAGGTAAATGGTAGGATCCACAGCAGTGGGCCCAGCCCCAGGGGTATTTTGCTGTAGGGGAGGTGGCAGAAACTTCAAATTCTGTCAGATGACTTCAGCTAGAAAGCCAGCTCAGGGTGAGGCAGCCCTGGGAGCTGAGTAACTCAAACTGGAACTTGATCTAAAGGCTGTTTGTAAATTCCTGAAGCAAAACCTGCATGTGCTTAAGGATCAAAAACTGTCTGGAGTGGAAGCTGCTATGGCTTTCTTCAGGTTTTAATATCAGTGTGGTCAAGGTCAAGCTTGATCATGGACAAGCACAACTTCCTGGATCACAGGGAAAAACACAGTGGGCCTTGCAACTTGGGATCCAGTACATTCAGGTTTGTAGATGATACCAAACTGTAACTGAATCCTCCATGTGTTACGAATTCCAGTTTTATGGGAACTCCAGAGTCATTTGTTCCGAGTTACGGAAACCAGCTGGTTCTCAGAATCCTTTAGCAACAACATCTGGAAGCCAAGACCTCGCTGGGTCTGGTGTCAGGCTCGTGATACCTCAGGAGCTGCCCAGGAGCCTGCAAAAGGCAGAGTGGGACAGCCTCTGGGACAGGTGCTTGGCTCTGTGCAGTGCAGTGGGTGCTCCTCTCTGTGTGTACCTGGGGAGATGCAGCCATTTGCTGCTCCTTTCCTGTTCCTAAGCTTGGCTCTGCAGGTGTGACAAGTGAGTAGTGGGAGTCTCAGAGCAGCTGGAAGGGAATGGCGTGGCTTGTTAAAGAGTTTATCCGTGCCCTGGCAGGAAATCCAGGAGTGTGTTTGCCTCTTCTGTAGGCAGAGGCAGTTGGTGCCTGCACTCCAGAGGGGTCTTGAGGGGTGAAGGGAAGTTGAACTTGTTCTCCAAGCTGTTCTGCAAAGTTTGGGAAGTTTTGTGCTGCAGGGGCTTGGATGGGTGCAATAGTTTTTCAAGCACAAGGAACTTACACACTGTTTTTTACACAGACCTTTTAATCTGTGACGTTTCACTCTGTGAATTTGCAGAGCAGAACCTGAAATGCCACCTTGTCACTGAGACAAGTGGTTGTTGTAAGTCATCACTTTCTACTGAGATAATACCCAGGGCTTCAGAAAATTCAGAAGTCTCCCCAAAAATGAAGATGTAGAGAGTGAATAGTATTTTGATGAGAAACTGCATTACCTGAACTTCAGTGCTGCCTCTGTTGGGGACTTGCCTTGTGGTCTCACTGTTATATCCAGTTTGGGGAAGTTGTTGGTGCATTTGGGCAGCAGGCTGTAGGGGGAATGTCAGGGCAGCTCTGGAGCTGTGGATTCTATGAACTGGTAGAATATGTGCCCAAGCTGATGTTTGTAACTATTTCCCTTTTATAGCAGGGAAGGTGCATGTTGTGTGTTCATAAATATAATCCATGGTAGGTTGTGGTCCTGCATGGAAAACGTGGATTCTTACAGTTGTACCTTCCGAGTCTTGTGTGTGCATAGTATTGAGGCATAAAATGGGATGAGAAGTGGTAAGGATTATTTTTTTTTAGTTAAGTGTGTTTAGGGTTTTGAATACAATAGCGTTAAATACTCTTTTCCAGAAAATTAGAGTCCAGTACTGTTTGGAAGTGGACTTTACTCCATACACCGTTAGAAAGAGTAGATATATTGCTATTTTTAAGTTTTCACATCTGTTCCTGGGAATCTGTGCATGTGTAGACTCACTTCATTCTTTGTAGCCATGACTAGACTGACCCTGAGGAAGGTGTGTGTGGGTGTCTGCACGTTCCTGTGCTGCCCTGATGGTTCAGGGTGTCTCTGGGCTTGCTGATGCTGAAGCAACTCCAAAGGGCTTTGTGCCTTCAGAGGACACCTGGAGATGCTCTCTCCGCCTCTGAGGAGGGAGAATGCTCTTCAGCAGGTGCTGCACGCTCAGTGTCTGCTCCTGTTTGAGTCCATGCTGAACACCGAGTGGAAGAAGCCCAGCAGGAGCACTAGAAAAGCTTCCGTAGTCTGCTGACAAGTCAAGGAGGCTTCCAGCTGGGCTCTCTAGAAGCTGGAAGCTGCTGAGGGCAAAACCTGAACTTGTGTGTGTGTCAGGGCCTGTGAAGCTTTCTGGGCCAAATTTTCCCCAGAGGGGGAAATCCAGAGATTTACCTGTTTGATGTGAGGCAGCATTTGTGTGTTGTGGGTTTGGTTAGTGGTGGCCTTGCAGTTCCTGGGAAGTAGAAGCTGGAACTCCCAGAGATCATCTGTTCAAGAGCTTAATCACTGCCTGTAAATAACAAAAGGCCATTAAATGACAAATTTCTTCCATTCCTGCAATCAGCTTGTCTTAATCATTGTACTTAAATGTTTTGTCTGCCAAAAGCCTGGGTATGGAGATTCCAGTTTGGACTGTTTTGGGAGGTGAAAAGCTGAACACACAATGGACCAGGGACAGCATGGGAGTGTTTCCTGAGCACTAGATAATAGTTGTAATCCTTATCTAGTGTGTGTTCAGCTTTCTCGACTGAGTTCACAGAGAAAAATGTTAATATGTTTGGGTCTGTCGTGCTAAGCAGGTCAGTGACTGAGCCAGAAATGGAGCAGGTAAAGTTTGACTTCTAATTTTACTCTATTTGCACTGCCCACCAAACATCCACTTCCTGAGCAAATGGCTGATGTGACTTACTGGTAACAGTAACTCTCTGAACTGTGCTGAAATTTTGCTTCAGGTTGAAGCTTGGTATAGTTGAGGTGTACTGTGAGTTACTCAGCCTGTTCAGACTCATAATAGGATTTCTTGAGAGGAAAATTTGACTGACACAGCCACTGAGAAGTGCTGGGTTTCAATGAGATCTGTAGGTATGGAAGGCCTTCTGTTTTATTCCATTCCACCCATGGTCACTGACGTGTACATGTGGAGGTGAAACAGCCACAGGTTATGGGAGCTGAGTATGCTGCAGGCTGGCTGTGGAGGTGATAAACTGGATCACTGAAGCTGGATCAGCCTGGGAACTGTTACAATCAAGGGAATAAAATAAGGCTGATACTAAGAGTTGTTGGATTGAGGCCATCTTACCTCTCTGTGACCCTGGGCTGGTGGACGATACAATACCTTGGTAATGCCTGGGACCAGTGAAGGGAGACCTGACAACCCCTGTGACGTGAGGATTGCTGTGACTCAGGGCTCTGGAGCCTGGACAGGTCACTGAGGCCTGTGCCAAATGTGTCTCCTGGGTTTAAGATGCAACTTGACTTCCAGAGTCCTGGCTATTAGTTCTGTGGTGCTGCCAGAGTGCCCCTAGCAGCCTTTGAGCAATGACATGGTTGTTTTTGAAATGAAGTGAAACAAACTCTTCCTGTTTTTTAGGAGTTGAACGACCTGGCACGTGATCCTCCAGCACAGTGTTCAGCAGGGCCTGTTGGGGATGACAGTAAGTACCTGCTCTTAGCAAGCACCTGCCCTCTCGCACATTTTGCTTTTTCCTTTTGAAATGGGATGTCCAGTTCCTCAGCAAGGGGAACCCTTCTGTTTCTTTTAGAGTACTGCATAATACTCCACATCCTAATCTTAAATTTGCTGCTCTTCTGTATCTCTCACACCTTCCTTGCATATCTGTTGGTGTTCTTCCCACTCTATTGATTGGGTAACTCAATGGACATCTTAAATTACACCTTTTAAATTAACTGTTATGGAATTCTCATGGGGGTTGGCGTTAGAAAACCTCAGTAGCTCTGTGGTCAAACCAGCAAGCAGCTGCCCACAGCTTTCTGAACTCAGATATTTAAACTATACATGGTGCATCAAAAAACTGTACTCAAATCAGCGTGCCTCGCCAGGTCCTGTGTAAGGGACAGCCTCAGACAATCTTCTTGGCTTTCCTGTGCAAGTCTGTTCACCTGGGCTGTGGTTTGGAGTTGTTACTCTGTTCTGTGCTCACACTCTTTCCTGTAGCAGCTCTGATGTGGAAAAGGCTCTTTGAGAACCCTTGGAAGCTGTGACTGCAATGCCCCCTAAACAGCACACACTGAATTTGCTGTGCTGTGTGGTCTGACAAGTGGTGTCACCAAAGCATCCAGGCTCCTGAGAGAGGGGACAGTGAAGTAGGGAAACCCTCCTTCCCTGTGCTGAGAGCTCTACACTCAGGTATCCTTTCTAAAAGGAAAAAATCAGCTGCCAAGATCTTTCTGAATCATTTCTGAGTTACTCAGCAGTGCTGGTGTGTATGGAAAGTTACACATTCCTGTAGAAATGTAGAACTACATTAAAAAAAAGCACTTGAAACCTGGGGGTGAAAATACTGAAATTAGTGGGAATGTTCCTGTTCAGCAGCACTTTCAAATGAGTGGAAGCCCAGCTTGGTTTTGAGAGTGTTTAGCAGTAGAGTCAAGCTTCTAGTTACTTCACAAGCTATCTCTGCTTCCCAAATAGCATTTCAGAGAGGTTTGTAGTTTTGTAGACAAGAAATTACTAAGATGGAGAGCCAGTTAGAGGCTTTTATCCCCTTAAATTAGCAAGTGTGATTTGTGCCATGATAAACTACTTTGTGTTTTCCAAAGCCTTATCAAAGGTGATGACGATTGTCTGGCAGAGGAGGTGGTAACAGAAGTTGGTGAAGGCTGAGAATGGAAAGTTACTACTGAGTACAGAAAGCTTTTAAAGTGCTATTCAGTTCTCCTGGTGCCACCTTTCTGAAAGACCTCTAGTGAAAGACTTTTGTTCTTGAGAGCCACAATTTGATGTGTGTAAGTGGATAGCAGTGGCAGCAACAGAAAGGTGCCTTCTCTCAGGTCCCCGTGCTCCAGGTCTGCCTCAGCTGCCTTGTCACAGTGACATTTCCCAGAGTTCAGGACATGCTGTGCTTGCAAAGTGCTGTCCCGTGGCTACTCCGGCTGATACAAACTGTGCCCAGCTATAAGCTTCTCATCCCTGTAGTCCATAAGCCTCAGAAAGTAAAGAGCAGTTCCTGCCCTGTGAACTGTAGGGACGGGATTTTCTCGGCAATGTAGTTTTAGCTTTCTTCCACCCACCTCTGGCCTATGTTTTGGAAATGTGCTTGGGACTGGATGACATTGGTATGCTTCCAGTGGCTTAGCCTTCTCCAAACATGTACCTGTGCTTACCTACTGAAAGCCAACAGCCCCCTGCCTTTGTAAATACCTCAGTATGGCTGATTTCAAAGGAAAGAATCAGTTGGAATAAGCTCTGCATGACAAATCCATCTCTACATTTACCAGACTTGTCCTGGATGTTGTGAGGATTTAAAGCTTAGGTTAAACAAGCATCTAAGTCTGGGGTGGGAGTTGAGTGGGGGAAAACACAAACCTCCCTTCCAGCTTTCAGAAAGTTAAGATTGCCTGTGGATGTGTTTTTATTTCTGAGGTTTTGTTGGGTTTAAGGGAATAGTTGGTTATTTGAGGTGCTCTTTTCAGTGGTGCCTCTGCAGAGCAGTCGCAGTGAATCTCATCAGCATCTATTGGTGCCTGTGAGATTTTTACTGGTTTTGTTGTGATTGGCTACAGTCTCCTGTGGGATTTCTGTTGCCCCTTTGTCCTCTCCTTCAGGTTTCTTCCTGTCCTGCTGCAGGTGACAGGGAACTCCTGGGAAACTGTCTGAACCCCTTGAAGATGGGTGAATGCTACATGTGAGCTGCTGTCTTGGTTTCCTAATTCTGCAGTGGATGTAGAATTTCTCAAAGCCAGGCTCCTGAGACAGTGGATACTTAAGTAGGGAAATCCTCCATCTGTTAGAGCTGAGAGCTCTAAGCTCAGGTATCCTTTCTAAAAGGAAAAAATGAGCTGCTAAGGTCTTTCTGAATCATTTCTGAGCTATTCAGCAGTGCTGAAGTGTATAGAAAGTTACACATTCCTGCAGAAGTGTAGGAGTAGATTAAAACAAACCTGCTCCTACCCAACACTCTTCTCCCCTGGCCTTGCAGGGCTGCTCCCACTCTGCTTTTTTCCTCCTTCCTTGTATGAGATCATTCGGAGCTGTAATGCCTGTACCATGTGTAATTAAAAACTGCTCATGCTAGGTGGGAACAGGTAGTACCACTCCTGCTTTTGGCCCAGGTAGTCCTGACAGATGTGGACACCAGGGGCCAGTGAAGCACAGTCACTTCTAGGTGGCTTCATCTCTTGTCTTGAATACTTCCCTTGAAACAACTGGAGTCATCTACAGCTCTCCAGCTCTGAAGGTGCCCTGTGGGTGACATCCATCCTGAGGGAAGCTTCCATTGTCTTAATTCACAAATCATTTCCTAGGCTGGTGCTCTTTGCACAGGCACTGGGGCCTGTAGAGACGCAGGAACCCTGAGAACTCCTCAGCGTGCCTCCTACAGACTATCAGCTTTGACTGTTTTCCTTTCCAGCACAGCAACATTCTTCACAAATCCTCTGTATTACCAGGCGAAAGTTCTCTTGGGCAGATGCAGACAAGTGAGGATTAACTTCTTTCCATTTAACCTGAAGTGTGTCCTAGCACATCCTGCTCCAAGTGTGGAGCAGACTGTCATTCCTGCGTTCTCTTAGGACGTTTCTTTCTGCTGCTTCAGTGAAATCTTGAGGCCTCTGTGGAGACTAGGCTTAAATGTTGTGAGAACACCACTGGCTTAGGTCACCTCTGTACGTGTGGTTTACACAGAGCTTGGGCTTCCTGTCTGTGTGTCACAGGTCTGAGTAGAGCAGGTGTGAGTTCATGCTGGGCCTTTGCTGTAGCTGGCTTGAAGAGGGCAGTCATGGGTGCTGGTTCACCTGATTGATTAGAAAATACAAAGTTTAAAGTCATAATTTTGAATCTGAAAAGTTGCCTAGAACTGTGTGGATTTCTAGTGTAATGGGATTTTTTGCAGGGCACGTGCGTTGTACCATGGCAGTCCCAGAGTGAGGACTGAGTGACTGCAGAGCGTCGAGTGCTTCGCTCTGTCTCTCTTTAATTCCTTGGCTCACTTCCCTGTGGCCTTTCAGAAGGCTTTGTTTTTAAAATAGACTTTTCTGTGCTGCTTTGTCTGGAAGAAAGTAGATCATTACTTGAGCTTCTCCAAACTGAAGTAAATCTCTCTCTTTTTCAGTGTTCCATTGGCAAGCTACAATAATGGGACCAGTAAGTATGAGAGAATTGATGTTCATGGCTTTTTATGACTGGTGGTCTTGTAGTAACTCCTCAAGCTGCAATGATTCTTTTTCATTAACAGAACGACAGTCCCTATCAAGGTGGAGTATTTTTCTTGACAATTCACTTCCTAACAGATTATCCCTTCAAACCACCTAAGGTGAGTGGCTTCTGCTGTAAATCTGTTACCACGTGGTGTGATGTATATTTGTGAGCCTACGCTGAAATTCTCCTTCTTCTGCAGGTTGCATTTACAACAAGAATCTATCATCCAAATATTAACAGTAATGGCAGCATTTGTCTTGATATTCTACGATCACAGTGGTCCCCAGCACTAACTATTTCAAAAGGTACCTCCAATGCTTATTTCATTTTACTCTGCTAAAACGAAGTACTGATTTGGGATGTAAAAACTGCTGCATTCCTGCTGGAACCCACCATTTCTGTGGTCACTGCTTCTGTCCTGTGACTCTACGTGGAGCTTGCAGCCAATTCCTGAGCATGGGATGCTCGGGACATCCAGCTTCCCTGTGGCTGTAGGGAGCCTCCTCAGCTTTGCCAGTGGATCAGATAAGTCTTACTACACTGAGCACATGCTCCTGCCACCTCACCTCAGAACACTTTATCTAAAAGTCTATATAAAATTAAACCTAGTGTGTGACAATGGACGACTTTAATGTTCCGAATACACCCAGAATAAAATATGTAAGGGAGCAGCTGGGGCTTTTAGAAAACGGTGAAGTTGCTAATTCTTTGTCATGTTAAAAAGAATTTCTCTTTCAAGGGAGCATCAAAACTCCATGTTCGTAATCTTTTAACAGAACTTCCAATGGTGTGGACTACTGAAACATGGTTTAAAACTTACCTAGCTTGAACAATATAAAATAATTAGCTAATAACATCTTGGTTCCTGTGCACTGTTAGCTTGTGGGGCACTGGTAAAGCAATATTCATATTTAATGTAAACAGGAGGCTTTAAACACCTTGAAAGAAGACCCTGGTCAGAATTTTTTTGGCTCTTGAAACTGTAGATTTACAAACCGTGGATCAAGTTTGTAGGTCTAGCCATGGCTATTTAGGGATGTTTGGAGTGTATCCTGTGCATGATCATGTCTTGACCCTTCTATTCTGTATCTTCACACTGTCCTTGTAATCAAATGCTGCTGTTGTCACATTGATTACAATGTCCTTCACAGTGTCCCTGCCCTGAGGCTCTCCTGTTGCCTGTCCTTCTCTCCAACTACATGTGGTGTTCCCTGGCACTTTGTGGTTCAGACAGGTGATTCCTGGTACATCCCTTGGACATCATCACTGTCTGCCTTTCCCTGAACCCCCAGAAGTTCCCACCTTCCCTGTCCAGCTAAAGGCATTTGTAGAAGCAGATGGAAAGGCAAAACAGTATCTCCTTGTCTCTTGTTAGAAGTGAGTCTGGTTGTGCCCAAGGCTCAAAGTCTTGAAAGAACTGAAGAAATGGTGTCAGTGAAGAAAAAATGATTGTCAGGTTGCTGCAGTTTCCTTACAAGTGCTCAGTCAGTACTGGCTGCTCTTAGAAGCACCAGGTTAGCCCCAAACACTGATGTCTGTTCTGGTTTGATTCAATTGCTGCTTAACTGGAGAAAGTGCTGTGTTGTTTTAGGGACCATATGGGTGGTGGGGTGATAGACAACATGACTGAAAATCCTGGAAGATGGACTGGAATTAGGATAATTGGGAAAAGATGGGGCAAGAAGTTAAGAGGCTGGTCCAGGGTGGCAGTGAACTGCCTGTTAGTGGCTGTCAGCTTTAATCACTCAGAAAATACTTTCTAGTGTTAATTTTACTGCCCAAAAACATTTGCAATGTGTTTTAACATCTCAATCTCCTGCTGTGTTCTGCTTTGAACTCCTTTTTTTCTTACCTCTTTCAGACTATATTCTTGAGACTCAGCTGGAATAAGCCATGGGATCAGGGTTGCTGTTCTGTGCCACTTTGCCCCTTCCAGTGCCCCTCTCCCTCCTGGGTTTAGGGGGCTCTGTAGTGCTGATCACTTCTCTCACTGCTGCACAGTTCACCTGAACGCCCACACTCTGCTGCACACAGCACAGCATCCACACAGGTCTAACCTGGGAGAAAACCTTGTCCTGGTTCCCTTGGGCTACATTCACTGAAGGAATTAAAACAACAGAGCAAATTCTTAGAGGCAACTTTATATGAATTGGGAATACTTTCCTCAGAATCACAGGGGTGTCCTGTCAGAAAGCAGACCTCGACTTCAGAAGCAAAGAGCTGATATTCAGGGGAAGTGTTCCCATATTGAACAAATGGAAATAAAGTCCACAAAGGCAACTTGACTCTTTCAGGGTTGAAATTTTGTCTTCAGTCAGATTAGAATTTGTCCTGACAGACTTTAAAGATGTTTCAGCTTTTCAGTTTCTGCCCTATCAAAGAATGAATGTGGTGTTAGCAGGAAAAATTGTTGGATTAGATAATTTAGGGTGAATAACAAGACCTATAACATTCAGCAGTAAGCTCACATCCCTTCCAAAGCAGCAATTTATTATTTGTAGTGTAGATTTCTTAGGGTATTTCCTAAATTGTGCAACCCTTTAAATTGGATGCTACTGGGAGCAAGCTGTTTGAATTTAAAATCTGTAAGCAGAGAACTTAGAGCACAGCTATAAAAAATAGTACTTGCTATTGATGGAGAAATCTGGGAAGACTAGAAACAGTCCTTCTAGGAAAGATCTTATCATGCACAGCTTCCTCCTGAGGCAGCTGGGAGGCAGCACTGTCAGCAGCTCACTGTTATGCTCGCAGTTAACGTGTGGTACATGAAGATATTTTCACCTTAACCTGCAAAGAGAGAGGAGAAAGGGTATGCAGTGACTTCCTTTGGGTTGAAAGTGCCACTTTTTGGTGGAAAGACTGAAAAATCATGTCAGTGCTACTTAATCATTCCAGTTCAGTGGTAAAAGTAGGGGTCTTGGCTCCTTGAACTCTGGAGCCAGCCCTCTGTAAGCAATTTAATAAAGTGATTGTGGCTATGATAGAGGTGATTGGCATTTTGGGGTTTTGTTCTGTCCCTCCTGCAATTGTTAAAACTTGGGAGAACAGCAGTGACTATCTCAGTACAACAGCTGACTTGCTTATATTAGTAATTCTGAACTCAGTGTTCCCTCAAGAATACATACTGGAGAATAAATATTCTCAAAATACAGTCTTAACCACACCTTGGTGGGTAATTTGAACTCCAAGGCTTAAGCAGAATGCGTAGGCTTAAATTAAAAACATAATCTCCAAGTCTGCATAAATAAGAATCCCTATTGCCTGAAACAGGATAATGAAGTATTTTAACATTATTACAGCTATTCTCAGCCATTTTGGGGGGAAGAACATGCTTTCTCTTGAATTTGGCTAGTGACTGAGCAAGAGTTAATCCTGAGCTAAAGCACTTCTGCAGTAAAGGTTAGACTGCTCCGCTGTCCTGTGCCACTTCTGCCCATGTTTTGTAAGGAATGAATCCTGGAGCCTGAGTGTGCTGGAGGGCTCTGCCTGGTGAGGGGCACTGGGTAACCTCAGCCTCATTTCTGCAAGACTTCAGCCCCCGCTGTCCATATTTCCATGCCTGGTGCAGTGTGGATTTTCTGTGATGCTGCTCTTCATGAATGACTTCACTAAGACTTGCTGGAAGTAACAGTACCCAGAGATTGAACTGGACATTCACGGTGCAGTTTCAAAATCAGGAAGTTGGTTTCTGATTATCATTTTGGCTTTTAGTTTGCCCATTGTAGAGTTTACCCACATAGCTGGGGGTGGCTTTAACACAGAGGATGAGTCAGTCTCCAGCTGTGCTGAGTTGGGGTTCTGAGGGAAATGCCCATTTTTGTTTCAACTCTCACAACTGTAATGGAGCGCCTGTGCAGCTTCCCAGGAGTTGCCCTTTCTCCAAAGAAGGCTGTACGAGGAGGAGTGGTGCCAACAGAGCTGTGATCCTTTCCCTCTGTAGAGCACTGATGGAGCTGTATCTAGAGTGTGTGGGATCCCTGGACAAGGAGGGTGTGGATGTACTGGAGAGAGCCCAGGGAAGGGCCATGAATGCCAGGGAGGGACTGGAGCATCTCCCATCATGAGGACAGGCTGAGAGCTGGGACTGTATCATTGTCTATAAATACTTGAAGGGCGGATGTGGAGATGACAGAGCCAGACTCTTCTCAGTGGTGCCCAGTGACAGGACAAGAGGCAGTGGGTACAAGCTGAAGCACAGGAGGGTCTCTGAAGAGCAGGAAACACTCCATATTTTAGTTTTACTGTGAGGATGCTGAGCACCAGCACAGGTTGCCTTGGGAGGTTGTGGGCTGTCTCACCTTGGAGATATTCAAAAGCCCCTGGACATTGTCAGGGACAGCCTGTCTTAGGTGGCTCTGCTTGAGACAAGGTGGTCTCCAGAGATCCCTTCCAAGCTCAACCAGTCTGTGATACACTGGGCAACACTTAACTTTTCTTCTTTTGTCACCAGAAATTGTTGCACTGACTTAGCAGGAATGCAAGTTGCTTTGAAGCCAGAAGTTTAAACTGCTCAGATTTAAAGGTACACTTCCTGTAAGGCTGGGGAAGACGGCTGGAGGAGTTGGAAATGGGGTTATGGTTAAGAAATAGGATCTAACTCAAGGACAGTCCAGAGCTGCTTTCATTTATGTGGATGCATCTTGCCTGTTCACAGTCAGGAGCCAGGCATTTGAACCTGTTGGTCAGTGGTGTTTTCACAGTGTTTAATGCTGCAAGCTTAACATCTGTTGGTGCTGATAAAGCTTTGACAACTGTACGTCTCAAGTTTCAAGGGTCTGGGGCCTGAAACTCAAAAATAGTGATTGTGTAGGAGAATGCTCCTTCCAGGAGTCAGGTTTTTTGCAGATTTTGAGGACTAGAATCAAAGTAGCAGTGGAGCTTGATGTGGACACTGCCAGGCTGATGATCAGCGAAGGAGCCCTTGCTGGTGTGAGAAGCAGGACAGCTGGATAAACCCTTCAAAGTGGAATTAAGAATTCCTCAGCAGTGTTACATGTCCAAAGCTCCCATTTCTGCTGGCAGAGGTGTCTCCCGTCATACCAGGCTCACTTAAACCTGAGCTGACAAATGGTTGCTGTCACACTCAGAAACTGGGCTGGAGCAGAAGCACAGCACTGACTGCCAGAGCCCACGGCCTGGACTCCAGGAGGTGACAAATCGCTTTCCTTGGAAAGCCCCGGCACAGTGTTTGTCATTCACCTGTGACAGAGCAGGTGAGATGGGCTGCTGGCATTGCTGTGAACTCATGATGGCCAGGGATTGATGATTCCCTGTTCTATCCCAACTGCTCTGTGTCACTGCACGAGCTTTTCCATTATCAGGTGGTCCGGATACTCCTGTGTGACTCCAGGCAGGCTGGAGAGCTGAGTGTCATCCTGCTGTCCTGACAGTCTGGCATGCAGAGCAACCATCTCAGCACCTTCTTGGTACTGTAACAAACATTTTGTTGGTGCAGTCTCTGTGCCTGCTTAGAGGTGGACCTTTACTCCCAGATGGATTCTGAATTGGCTCCTCTTTAGAGAGCAGTAACTGCACCAAACAGCAGTTGGATCAGAACACACCAGCTGCTTCTTCTGGGTAGCTCATTACCTTGGAAAAATAAGTGCTTTTTATCTCCCTTCTGTGAATTCAGCTGGAGATTCCATTGCTCCTCAGTTGCTCTTCCTTACTCTGAAGTGCCCCATGGATGAGTGCTTTACTGGAGCAAGTTTGTTTGGAATTCCAGCTAGACTTAAACAGCAGGATCTGCAGTGGTTGGTACCCTGTGTCAGGGGGGTGGCTGGAGTGGTGGATGTTGGACCAGTCAGGCTTTGCAGACAAAGTGAATGACTTGGGGTTTATGCTTTGGAAGATGAGGATCAGCTGCTTTTAAGTCTCTTCACCTCTGAGTTTCAGGAGCTTTAACACGCCTCCTAAATTTGGATGTTCCAGTAGCCAGATGGGCTTTAAATTGTGTTCTGCACTGCTCATTTGGTTAGTGCTGGAAGGACCTGTGGAGAGCTGACTTCACAGATTGTCCTGACTCATGACTGAGCTGCTTCATAGCAGAGGAAACCCAGCCATGAATTTACATAGGGAATTTGCATCTGCTCACATGCTCAGTCTGAGGCAGGGCAGAACCAGGAAGGTGCAGTTGCCCATCAAGGGTGGTGGGCTGACCTTGGTGGTGTGAGAGCACAGCAGAGCAGCTGCTGAGGTGGCTTGTGCACTGGTCTTGTTGATAAGCTGTCAGTGGCATGATTTTCAGCACAGAGGAGCTGCCTGGAGACAGACTGCCCATGAATTCCAGAGTGTTAGGTGCTTTGCAAAGGAAAGTCTTGCAGTGGGAACTTGGATCCCAGTTGTGCGATGTTACACTGGTGGACCTTATTTTGCATGTTACTCAAGCAGTCTTAAGTGTTCAGTGCTCATTCTGCCTGATGAGAATGCATTTCTGTCATTGCTCTGTGGGGAAGCTAAGCCCATTTTCTAGAAGCATTTTGTTAGCAGTCCTTCTGCTTGATGAGTTTGGTTCTCTCGGCTCCTTGGTGTTGAGAAGTACTCTGTCTGTGCTAGTCCATGGCAGCAGGACACACACTGAAGAGTAAATTGTATCTGTTGTCTGCAGAGATAGATGGGGAGTGTAGTTGAAGGGTTGGAGGTCAGTAGGCTGCCTGGTTGGTGAAATAAAACAAAGCAAAACCAATTCTCGAGTGAAAAGGAGCTTTAAACTGACAGTGGTTTAAGTTGCTTAGTGTTCTGCTGCAGAGTGGACAACTCTGACAGCTGAGAGTGATAAGATGAGGAATAATTCTGTACAGAGCTATTTCAAGGGATGAATCCCTTGAGTCAATGGCAAGTAAAATTTATTTTGCTATTACTGAGAAAAATCCAGACTTGAATTCAGAGTGCATGCTTGTGGTACATCCCTGCCACTGAAAGACTTGAAGGGATGCTGCCAAGCTGATAATGCTTTGCCTATGGCCATGTAGGATGTTTAGGTGTAAAGTGTCACTTACCTGCCTTGTGTAGTTATTCAGCCTGATTCTATGTTTCCAAAATATCTTGGGAATTCTCTTTATTGTCTAGTACTATTGTTGCAGTCATTTGACTAGTACATGCCAAGGCTTTGCTGTGGAATTCACTGCAGTAATACTTGATTGCAGAGGGAGGTGGCCTGGTGAGTCTCTTATTCCATGGTGCTGGTTTAACTCCTGACTCTGATGCGTCAAAGATCGCTGATACACAGCTGACATTTGTAAGGGTTGCTTCCTCTTTACCCTTGCACTTGAAACTTTGAGGTGGTGCCTTTTCCAGGGGGTTTTTCTGTATGTTGGTTGGTCTAAAACGTGTGTATGTGCAGTGTTCTAGTGGAAAGCCTCAGGAGAATCTTGCAGAATTGATTTTGAACAAATAGCTGGGTTCAGCGGGATATTAAAATTAAACCAGTTTAGTTAAAAATGTTTTTTTTGCTGAGGCTGTACAAATAAAAAGGGAATGATGTGAAGTCACCAGCAAGAGTGAGTGTAATGAGAATAGTTTGGAATAATGAAGACATAGAAAAAAATAAATCAAAGCAGCTGAATGTGGCAGTGCAGCTTGAAGCCAAATGATTGTGCCCATTTTTATTCAGTATTTTTGGAGTGATACTGAAAAGTGAACTGCTGAGTGTTGGGAAAAGGGGTATCAGGGTGGACAGAGAGCAGTGGACAGACCTGCAGGGTGGTTCTGCTGATGAAAACTGAGCCACTGTGTTCAAAAAAGTCCTTGGGTTTTTAAAGGACTGTGATAAGATAAAACTTGAGGGAGTAGTTACAACAGTTGACCAGAAAATGTTGATTGGATTTCCTGTCTTCTGGTGAAGGCAGGGAACAGATTGGACCTGCCTTGCTCATCCTACAGCTGGAGAAACTTCAGTGACCAGAGCAGTGGAGTCTGACAGACAAAAAGAAATGAGCTACAGGAAAATTGCTGGAGAAACAGCTGCAGTGTGAGGTGGCAGAGAGGTTCCTGTTGAAAACTAACATGGGCTTTACTGGATTTATGTGGGGGGAAAGAACTGGTGCTCTATCTGTGCTGCAGGTGCCAGACATGCTGTGTGCCTTGCTAAGGGACAGCAGGTGAGGACCAGTGGCTTCTGCAGGCCTCCTGCACACTCTGAAGCTGGGTCTGAGAGGGAGCTCAGTAAATGGTCCCTGTGTCAGTTGGTGGTGGAGAATCATTAAGCTCTTAACTCTCATAAGAGTACTGCAGAAAACTGGGAGAAGAGGTTGCTCCTTTTTCTAGAACCAGAAATATGTTCACCTAAACAAGACCAGTTTATTACCAAACTTGTTTTAGAAGCTTGGAACTGGGAATTGATAACTCATAGTGAAGGGTCTACAGAAACAGGTGGGAAAACTGAACTAAGTGGCTTTGTGGGTTCTTGGTGCACCGAGCAGCTTGCTCAGTTCAGACCTAGGGAAGCTTTTGCTCTTGTCCCACTTGAAAAAAACCTGAATATCAGACCTGTTTCCATCTTCTCTCTGGAGCGTGGTGAGCCCCTGGCACAGGTTGCCCAGAGAAGCTGCAGCTGCTCCAGCCTTGGAGGTGTCCAAGGCCAGGTTGGATGGGGCTTGGAGCAACCTGGGATGGTGGAAGGTGTCCCTGCCCATGGCAGGGGAGTGGAAAGAGATGGGCTTTTAAGGGCCTTCAAACCCAAGCCATTCTGTGATCTCTGTTTTGTGGCCTCTGTTTTAACTTATCTTAACTCCTTTGTTGCTTCTATGGGCTGCATGCTGTTTCCTTTCATTTTTCATAGATAGCTCTGCCTCCTGCAAGTGATGGAAATTGGAGCAGATCCGTGTTTAGTGTCTTCAAACTCCTCACTCTTGTCATCTGCACCTTGCTTGGAGGCTGCACTGTGACAACTGCTTTGCTGCAATTGGTGAAGGGACATATGGAGTGACACTGTTTGATCCAAACAAGCTGAGAAGGGAATGTTTGGCATTTTCGGGAGTGGGGCAAGATGTCCCTGCCGTGCCTGGTGTAGTGTTGTCCCAATATGCTTTGCTTATAACTTCCTGCCTTCTCCTCCCTTCTCCTCTGCAGCGAGTGTAGGAATGTCCATGTGCTATTTGTGGCTTTGCAGCAGTGTCCAGGCTCCTTGTATGGATGAGGGTTGTCACTCTGCCGAGTGGGATGTGCCTTCTGGGGTACACACACCATGTATTTATAGTGAAACCTCCAATTCCAGGGGTTTGTGGTTGGTAGCAGTGCAAGGCGCTGGGCGTTCTTGGGTCATTTTGGATGCTGTTCTACACTTAATCCATCTCAACTTTCTTCATGCTTGGAAAACAATTAAGTCTCTCAGTTCACTGCAAGACTGGCTTATTTTTAAACAGATCTTCAAGGCCAGGTTGGATGGGGCTTGGAGCAACCTGTGCTGGTGGAAGGTGCCCCTGGCCACGGCAGGGGTTGGAACAAGATGAGCTTTAAGGTCCCTCTCAACCCAAACCATTCTGGGATTCTTAATTAGCTGTGAATAGCCCTTGCTTCCTTCATCTCAGCTGGCCCTGTCTGCTCTTTGACTTCTGATTAGTGCTTCTCCAAGTCATCCGACAGTGAGGTGTCTGCTTTAGGGAACAGCTGAATTTTGGGTGCAAAAGCAAAGGATGTTTTCCCAGAGGACTCTCAGGTACCAGGCTCAGGCAGAACATTTCTGCCTTGTGATTTAAGGCTGCTGCTGGATACACCTGTCCAGGAGGTTTCTCATTGTGATACTGTGGTCGTGAAAAGTTGTGTGGTTCACTGGTAAAAGGAGTTTGTTCAAAATCACTCGCCTGAATTACGTGGGATTGGTGCTCCTTGGCAAACTTAAATGAATGCTGCTGATGCTACTCACTGGAGGGGAAAGAAGTGCATGGGCTGACTGGTGCAGGTGTCCTCAGCTGTCCTGGAACTAATTCAGTGTCTCTTTTCTCTCCTTAGTACTTTTGTCCATCTGTTCTCTGTTGTGTGATCCCAATCCAGATGATCCTTTAGTGCCTGAGATTGCACGGATCTACAAAACAGATAGAGAAAAGTGAGTATGGAAGCCAAAACCAGTGGAATTTGACAGGGGAGAATCCACTTTTACACAGTAAAGGGGAACTGATAGGACCTGCTTCTTGGAAAGAGTGCAAAAAAGGCAAATCAAAGCTCTGTGGTCTTCTTAGAGATTTTTTTGGTTTTTTTCTTGGGATGTATATAGTGCCACTGTCTGAGCTGCTTTAATCCCGTATAACCACCAGAGGGAGAGCAAGTTACTCCAACGGGAGAGTATTCCATGGCAGCTCTGGGTCTGGAGTCATACAAAGAAATAACAAAAACTCCGTTTCAGCTTCACTTGACAACACAAGGGAAGAACAAGCAGGAAGGCTCTCAAGCAAGTATAGAGAAACTTCAGGGCTAACAAGCACTTTAACAGTTTAGTGATGTGGTAAACACTTCCTACCTCACTGTTCCCTTCCAGATCTGATCAGGGAAGGGAAAATAGTCCACAAATTTGCTTTCTCTACTGCATACTTGAGGAGCAGTGTTAGAGAAGTTTATGCATCCTGGTTTTGAGAGCTGCAAGACCAGCAGCACATATTTGGAGACACAATCAGCAGTGATTATGTGCACTTCAAGCGTGCAGGACTCCTTCCTATTTTTTCCAAAAATAGGGAAATAAATCTTGGGTTTCAACAGGGCTGCTCCTTGGGTAGTCTCTGAGCAGTGATGTGAAGGAGAGGGTTAGTTCTGAGTGGATTCTCAGATTGTTTAAGCTAAGGAACATTTTCTACAGACTAAATTCCAACACCAAACCAACTTGGTGTACATAACTATAGAAAACTTGAGGCTGTGTCTTACTCTACAAATTCTGTGGAATATGAACAGCTTGCCTTCTGTTGTCAGAGAGAAGCTTTCAGCAGTGCATTTAATCACACAACTGCTTTGTTTTACACAAGTATCCTGAGCTTCCTCTGGCTGTAAAGGGTATTTGGGTGAAAACGCTCCAGATTTTGGGGGAATTGAATTATATTGTGCCTTCAGAATAAAAATATTCTGATGGGCAAATCACTGTGTCCTGACAGTCATCAAAACAGCCAAATGTGTAGGGAGAAATGAGGCTGTTGGGGTTTAGCAGATGAGCTGATGGCAGGTACTGGGCTTAACTTTGAAGGGAAGGAGGAGATGAGGGAACACGTTAATCTGTTTTCCAGAATGACCAAGTGAAACCAAACAGAAAGAGTTTCCCCAGGGACACAGCAGATGGGGCTGATAAAGGAGGCACAGATAAAGCCTTTCTGAAAATCCTTTCCCCTCAGCCCTGCTCTGGCTCTATTTTGTGCCTCCAATCACAAAGATCTTGTATTCCTGTTTTAAATACAACCAGGTATTTCTTTTCCATGAAGCACTGTGGGCACTCCTGTTTCCCCCGTTTGCTTAATGTTTAATTTTGCTCTTAAATTTTAAGAATTGATGATAGTACAGTGATTTCATGCAATGTGTAGACTAGAGTGCTGGAGCTGAAATACTGTGCAGATGCCATGTTAAGTAAATCCTCTTTTTATACATACAGGTACAACAGAATAGCTCGGGAATGGACTCAGAAGTATGCGATGTAATTAAAGAAATTATTGGATAACCTCTACAAATAAAGATAGGGGAACTCTGAAAGAGAAAGTCCTTTTGATTTCCATTTGACTGCTTTCTATGAGCCCACGCCTCATCTTCCCCTGTGCACATGTTTACCTGATACAGCAGTGCTGCGTGTTGTACATACTTGGAACAACAAACTAGAAATACTGTATTTCCCCGTACCAACATTGACTCCTAGCAGAGAAGTGTGTGTGTGAAAAGCTGGTTCTTCAGTCATAACTTTGTGAGCCTAAAAGCATTCCTTGATGAGTTAAATTGGGAAATCAAATGGGAATGGGGAGAGTTCTGGTGGGTTTCAGATTTTTTAGGGACAGTGTTGCTCGTCCATGAAGGATTTTAAGTGGAATCCTTTTAAACTCATAACAGTTATGAAAAGCAAGGTGAAGAACTTGAAGCTGTTTCTGTATTCATTTTATTCTGAAGGACCTACACCTTAGGTAAATGTTATGACCAATGAGAAACTGTACCCACATCCTGTGTTTAAGGTCTAAGTTTAACCGGTCACCATTTAAATGGATTGGAGCTATTAGTGCATCAAGTGATGTTGATTTGTTTCAACTCTCTCCCTCCCTTCATACTTTTTTTGGTTTGTATGTGGTTTCTCAGTTAATACCTAGCTAATAGCTCTTACTTTTTCTTAAGTTTTTTAACTGCTTAGGTCTTTCTGGATGTAAGGGTAAAAAAAAAAATCCATATGACAGAAAACTTGTGTGTATTTAAAGACCCAACTGCTCCCCTGGAGCTTGTACGTTCAAGAATGAATTAATCTGTGTAATAAACTGATTACTACAGTCATTACATATAACTTTGTGTGAATAGGCTTTTAATTTTCAGAGCAGTTTGTTACAGGCTTAAACTAACGGTGGATTTCTCTAAAAAAAACTTTCTGGGCTGAAGTTGTGAAGCAGTTTGGTTTGCATCACACAAGGCACCTGAAGAGGCAAAACAGGAGCTTGAGCACTTAGATGAAATCAGGATGTGTAGTGTGCCAGGAACTTGACTGTTAAACCAAATAAGCAGTTTACTAAATGCGAATCAGAGTGACATTTTACAAAGCCTGATGGTATTACTCCCACTTGCATGGGACCTAACACAATGCATATGTACTGTAGGTAAGTGAAACCTTATGTAACTAAAAAAATGGATGTAAAAGGGTAAAAAAAAGAAAAAAACCTACCAAACACATCAGCACAAACTTTCATAAAATGTAGCTTTTACATAATTACTTTGCACTAAACATTTGCAAATGTTCATACAGTTTTAAATTGTACTTGTATGTGTCTTTTTTTTTTTTTTTTTGGAACAAAGTCTTCACTTGAATCTAGTGAAAAAATGTAGTTTGAAACTTTTCTTTGTATACAAGTGTATTTGCCAGCATCGTTGGTGTGACAGTAGGTGAGTCTGCAAGTTTATCTCCTCTTAGTAGAATTGTAACCCAAGCCATCGGGCAGGAGAGGCTGGAGCTGCTGGCTCTCCGGCCACAGGGTCTGTCCCAGCCATTCCCAAATGCATCTTGACACTCTTGCACAAACGAGGAATAAATGTCCACTGCTTTTGGTCTAAACCTGTTCCTCTTGTCTCATCTCTCGATGTCCTGGTGTCGCAGTGCTGGGCAGGCGTGAGCCCTCCTGCAGGGAGCTGTGTCCCTCTCCAGAGGCACGAGGACCCTGCTGCTCTGCTGGCCTGGGGACAGCGCGGCTCCAGGGCGGAGCAGGGCTTCGCTGGAGAAGGAAGGGAGCATGTGGCCTCGTGTCCTGGCTGAGGGACACTGTAGGGTCACAGGGGAGGGGGAGAGATCGGTGTGCAGGGCTGCAAACCTCGGGTTGGGTCACCTGAAACTCAGGGCACTCGTGTTATCCACGGGGTGTCTGGACTGCCTGTGGCCCTGGATAACACCTGTGGCATCAAAACCAGAGTGTAAGCTGGTGGCTGCTGGTGTGTCTGGGGTTTGTGCCAGCCTGGATCTGTGGCCTTGCCTTTCCTGACCTGTTGTGCTCCTGCTGGGCTCTCCAGTACACCTCGATAATGGTGCAGTTGCCCTCCCATGTTTTTCCATGGGGTCACTGAGAAGTGCAGGGAGGGGGCTGCACTGACTGTGAACAGTTTGGGGGGTTTCTCTTTAACTGCTTTGCAGTTGTGCCACCCAAGAATGATTTTTGTGGCAGATCTGTCTGCCTTTGGAAATTGGCAGTTACTGGAAGAGATCAGAGACAGAGAAGAGGGAGCAGTGGCAGCTGAGGGAACTGAGGAGGATGGTTTCTCTTTCTGGTGGGGCAGGAGCCATAAACAGGAGGTGACAGGACATTAGTAAGCCACACCTGCACTGAAACAGTCCCTAACCTGTAACAGCTCCAGCTTGGAGGATGCATTAACACAGCTCGTGTTGGAATGAGCTCATTTGCAGTGAAGTGTTGAAACAGTTCTGACCTTTTTGCTGATGGCACGACCACAGTTGTGCAGTAAAAGCAGGTCTGGTGAAGTTTGGGGTGGGAGGATGTGCTCTGTGTACCTCCTGTGGGTTGACCGTTTGTTGTTGAGGGTTGTACTGTGAACTAGATGGAGGAGCCTTTAGCATTTAACTGAAAACCTGACCCAGCTTAGCTATTTTTGGGACTAGAAACTTGCTCTTTTGACACTGTGCATTGAGTGTGTTCTAATGTCAAACAGCACATGAGGCCAGGGGCTCTGGTCACTGCCTTTCTAGGAATTCTGAGCTTGTCATGTCATCAACCTTTTCCATCCCTGTCCAGGGATTACCTTGATTTAGTAATTTAAGTTGCCTGCTTCCCTTTGCATGGCTTTCTTTGCGCTGGGCCTTCTGTGGATGTAGATTGTTCATGCAATTCCCTTTTTTCCTGTCATGTGCTAAGTGTGTTTTATTTAAAAATAGTGCTGGGCTGCTTAGAACCCCCCAGCTCTGGCAGCAAAGCTGGAACACTGTGCCTGGATACATTCCTTGTGCTCATCAGTGCCTGTCCACTGCTCGGAGTGACCCAGAGGAGGAATGTGATCCGCGTATTTTGGAACCTCTCCTGGCTCAGCACTGAGCAGCCACTCGTCAGTGTGCAGGAGTTGGCTTAAACATTCCCATGGCTCAGAGCCCAACTTCCGTGGACCTGCAAACTGGGATGGAGCTCATCCTGGGAAGTGCTGGAGACCTGATTACTGTGCTTGAAACCCCTGGCTTGTCCCGTGGTAGGATGTGCTGCTGCATTTCTGTCGTAGCTTTTGGGCAAGGCGAGAGGATTTTTTAAAGTATTTTTAGTTATTACCATGTTATCTCAATGCTTCCAAGTAAGCTGCATCCTGAAGTGTCCTCAGACTTCTGTTCAGTCTGCATCCATCAAACGATGTGGAAAAACCAGCAGGGCTAAGTTGGGTATGATCTTATGTCCTTAGTGGGCTGAGCAAACTGTTCCCTGTCCCATGCCTCTCAAGGCCTGGTCTTGGCTGGTGTTTGGCAGCTGTGGCTGCAGATGGCAATGCCTGGCTCTGTTTTTAGATGGTCTTGGTCATCTTCAGCAGCAAAACATCTCTAGAGCTGCTGTTATTCCCAGTTCTGATGTACAGAAGGAGATGAGAATGCCGAGGGAAGGTCGATGGGAAGCTGTGCCCAGTGAAAGCTGGATTTCCTTGTGCCTGAGCAGCCCTTGCTGGGGGGAGCAAGGCAGGAGACCCGGGTGTGTGGGAGGTGCAGAAACTGCTCACAGTAGTTAATGTGTCACCTTGCTCTAAGAACCAGGATAACAAACCACCTCTGAGTGTGTCAGCGCTCCCATTCCAGGTGCAGGAGCCCTTGGCTAAGGCTCCAGGCATGCCAGTGTGTCCAGGCAGATCTTGGAAGTCCCCTCCTGGGAGAATAAAAGCCTGGAGCTGTATCTGAGTGGCAGGAAGGCTGTCGCCGTTAAATACAGGACCTCAGAAAAGTCTTCTCGTCCCTGCAGCATCAGGAAAGCCTCCCTCCCCCTCCTGCAGGTAGCTGGAATGGAGTTTCATGCCCACAGTCACTGCTTCCTTCTATTCCATGGCTCTTCGGGTAGGCTTGGAGCAAAAAGCTGGAGATCTCAGTTGTTTGGGTTTGGCAAACGTGGTTTCCTACAGGGAATGCACAGGGACAAGAGCATTGAGGGTGCCTGATGGAAGGTTAAAAGCAGGACAGATCCTGCTGTGCAGCTCTCGGGATGCATGGAGAGCAACCCCTGTGTGAGTGACTGCGCTTGGAGGCTCCGGGAGGGATCCCTGCAGCCGGTCCTCGCTGCCCCTCCCTCACCTGGAAGTGTGTGTGACTAGATCCATGCTAACACTGTCTGTACTCTTGTATTGTGTTGCAATTTGATCACCATTAAATAATTCCCTTAAANTTTTTTTTTTCCCCTCTACCTGTGCCTTTTGCCCATTTATTTTGGCTCCAGTTGCCTCCTTTCCTCTTGTGGCTGCTCTGTCCCTTCTCCCTGAGGCTCCAGTCCGACGCTGTCCCTCTCTCAACCATCTCCGGTCACCTTCATCTTGTTTTTGAAGCTTCCTGCACAAGCCTGGCTTGCTGTGACCACAGGCAGTGCTGTGTGGGTGACCTGCAGTGGCCGTGGGGGCTGTTTGTCTGTCTTCATGCAGAAATCCCTATGCTCTCACCAAGCCCAGCACTGTCCCCCCCTTGGAAGTAGTGACTTGATAGAAAGTTTGCTGTTGCTCTGATTTCATCATGAGCTGCTTCCAGCACCCCAGTCCTTGATCAAGTGGGCTCACTTGTGGAAAGCTGGGATCAGCTCTGGAGCCAGAGCACAAGGCACGTGGGGTGCTGGGGGAAGCCCGAGCTGTCTTGACTCTTGGTTCCCACAACTCACGGCTTTCTCTTCCCTGGATTTGGCACCCACAAGTTCTATTTTACTGTGTTTCTGCCTGTGTTCTCCTTCCCTGTGTGAGAAGATTTAGTTTTTATTGTTGTCTAGTCAGGTGAAACCACCTCGGGGCGAGTGGGGGTTGGGGGTATTTACCATTCTTGTCCTTTCATGAGCAAATCTGTTTTGTTGCTCAACTTTAAACATTTCTTTGGGTTGAAAGAGCAGGTTGTTGGTGTATAGGTAAAACTTGGTATTTTGAATAAGCACTGAACTGGTGTCCTGAAGCCGCAAGCACCATACCCCAAACTTGTCTCTTCCCAGTGTCTGTGGTCCCTGTGTCCAGCTGAAGCTGCGTGGCCCTGCCCTCGCCCAGCCCCAGCTGCTGGAGGTGGCTTGGGACACGCATCCTGCTCTGCTGTTGGCCCTGGAGGAGGCATCTGGGCTGGCCCGGCTGGGAGAAAGGAAAGAGCTGTCCTTGGGCCACCACGGCTGGGAACAAGTGCCAACGGCCGCGTTCTAAAGGGGGGAGCGTTAATTCCTTGTTCTGATGGAGCAAAGGTACACATGGAGTGACTGCTGCAGAGCTCTCTGGCTGCCTTAAGCAAAACTGGTGTTCTGTGTCTAAACCCTCTCCTTGCTCCCCTCCCCCAGGGCGCCCGAGGCAGTTGTGTTGTTCGGGAGGTTTGACTCCCTGCCTTGTGGCTATTCTTGAGTCAGTGTTTAGCAAGTTTTATTGAAACGACCTCCCCTACAGCTTGGGATGGTGATTATTTTTCTGCCCCCTGACCTGGAGCTCCGTGAGTCGCTGCAGTGCTGCTGTCAGGGGCTCTTTGGGAGGTCTGTGCGTGGCCAGTTCAGCGTGGGGAGCGGGAATTCTGCAGGATGTCAGGCAAACAGAATCGTTTGGCTTGGAAAACCCCATGAGTCCAACAGTTCCCCCAGCATTGCCAAGGCTGCCACTAACCCCTGTCCCAAAGTGCCACATCCATGGACTTTCTGAGCACCTCCAGGGATGGTGACTCCACCACAGCCCTGGGCAGCATGTGCCAATGCCTGACCACCCTTTCAGTGAAGATCTTTTCTCTAATATCCCACCTCAATCTCCCCTGGCACAACTTGAGGCTGTTTCCTCTTGTCCTGTCACTGGTTACTTGTGAGAAGAGGCTGACCCCCACCTGGTTCAAACCTCCTGGCAGGGAGTTGCAGAGGGCAGAGGAGTAACTTGGTGTCACCAAAGCTTCCAGGAAAGGATCACTGTACTTACAACTTACCCTTGGCTGCCACCTGCACAGCAGCAGGAAGGATGTCCCAACATGTCTGATCCCCTGATTAACCCTGTGCACAGCTTCCCTGATTCATCCCCTCTTTTTTGCCCCCTTTGCTTGACACCATGTGGGCTAAAGAGCTCAGATTTTCAGGAAAACAAGCAGAATGGAGCAGTTGGTGAGGATGTGTAAGCAGGGTGATGAGGGACAGTGAGGTGGCAGCAGCTCCTGGATGTTCTTGTGTCCAAGCGGGTGCATGTGGGGACTCACCTGCTGAGATAAAGGTGTGTGAGATAAAGCCCAGCAGTGGCACCTTGGGCCAGGTGAGCTTCAGCTGTGTGTTGATCCTGTGGAGTCAGAGATGGGATTGGCCCTGCTGGATTTGCCACTTGTATAAAGCTCCGTGGGAGATTTTTCCTGTTGTATCCTGGAATACCAACATAAAGCACTCAGTGTTTCAGCTTGCAGTGCCTTCTTGGAAAATGCTGATGGAAAAGCTGTAGGATCTTTTCCAGATCCATGCTGGATGCCTCATGGGAGGATGGGTTTTTGCCAAGTGGGTTTTATTTGGTTTGTTGTGGGTAACTGTTCAAATCAGAAAATCATTTAGGTTGGAAAATACCTCAGAGATCGAGTCCAACTGCTGCAGTCTGAGCTGACATAGGACAGGTAAGCACAGATTCTCTGTATTTATATGCTAAAATCTTCCCTCATGTCAAATCCTGCCTTGGACAAGTAAGTCCACTCAAAAATGCTGTGTTGGCCTCTGTTCGGCACCCACCAGGAAAGCCCCAGTCCTTGTCCAGAGGCTTTTTGGAAAGGGGTGGTGAAACAGCCCCAGCCCAGCCCCAGGAAGGAGCAGATGGGGCAGAACTGGGAGTGCCTGGAGCCCAGTGCTGAGGGAGGGTGTCCTGTGCGGGAATGACACGGGATGAGCCTCCAGAAAGTGTTGGTGAAGCCCTTCTGGTACAAAACTAAAGGGGCTTTGCAGTGGGATTGAACCTCCCCTGCTCTGAGTGCTCACGCATCCTGTGCCCTGGGGGGTGACTTGTCACACATCTCCATGAACTGAATGAAAATTCCTGTTTAGTCCATTCCTCCATTTTCATGTCGTCTTTTCCCTTTCTCTCCTGGCGAAGTTGCCTCTCTGCCAGGCCATGTCTGTCCCAGCCCTTGCCTTGAGCTGGATTAGCAGCATCAGAGTGCTGACACCCTCCTGGCTGAGCTCTTGGCTGTGTAACCACTGTAAACTACTTGGTCTTTCTAGATTTGGGGGGTTTTTCCTAGCTCTGCCTTCCAGGCTGTGCCACTCCCTTTGTTTGCAGGGTTTTTTTTGTGGGAGAGGAATTGGAGCTGGTGCTGAGACCCAGAGTCCCCAAACCTCTTGGTGTAAATAAGGGATCTGCTGAATTCATGCCCCTTTCCTCTAGCCCAAGCCAAACCTGCCCCTGAAGTGAAACCACCAGACTCAGAAACTCTTTCCAAAGAGAATCCATCCCTGCTGCCTTTGTGGGCTGCTGGAAGCCACAGGACTTCTTCAGGAAGCAGCAAGAATGGACCCATGGAAAGGCCAGGGTCTGAGATAGCTGCCGGGGCCTTTGCTGAGCTGCTGGGAGAGCTGGGGTTGGGATCACACCAGCCACGCTCCTGTGCTGGCCCTGCAGCTCACAGCCCCCTCCAGCTCCCTCAGACCCCCGCCAGGCAGTAGTGTTGCATCCTGGCTGCCTGTGGCTTTTTCCAGGAGGAGGAGGGATGCTGGGGAATCTGTTTACAGGCAGCTGCCTGCAGCGGGGAGGGCAGGGATGCTGCTCCAAGCAGGGATACGGCAGCCTGGGCACGGTTGTACCTTCACCAAGGGCTGTGGGGAGGCTGCAAGGGACCTCTTGAGTGCTGGGGGGTTGCAGGGCAGAAGTTGCCCCTGTACTTGTGCTGCTGGGGAAGCAAAGATGTGGGAATCGTAGTCACAGACTGGTTTGGGTTGG
>VYXC01007321.1:758929-771192 GCA_013397175.1 Platysteira castanea | reverse complement strand
AAGCAGCCGGACACCGGGGCGGGCACTGGGCAGGACACCGGAGCGGGCATTGCCCGGGGCAAGCAGCCGGGCACCGGACCGGGTACTGCCCGGGGCAAGCAGCCGGGCACCGGGGCAGGCACTGGGCACAGCATTGGACCAGGCAAACAGCTGGGCACTGAGCAGGGCACCAGACTGAGAACTGGACTGGGCAAACAGCTGGGCACCAGACCGGGCACTGGAGTGGGAATCAGACCAGGCAAACAACCAAGCAATGGACTGGGAAAGCAATGGGGCAAACAACCAGGTACCAGGCAAGGCAAACAATCGTGCACTGAACTGGCACTGAGCCAGGTACCAGACTGGGCAAACAACCAGACACTGGAGCAGGTATGGAACCAAGCTCAGAACCAGGCAGTGAACCAGGGACCAGACTGGGCACTGAACGGGGCACTGGACTGGGCAAACACCTGGGCATGGAACCAGGCACAGAACCGGCACTGTGCCAGGCACTGCTGCAGTGAGAACAGAACTGGGTACCAAACCAGGCAAAGCACTGGGCACCAGGCTGAGCCATGCTGTAGTGGGCACTGACTGGGAACTGCTGCACTGGGTACTGCACCAGGCACCAAACTAGACACCAAACTGGGCAAAGAACCAGGCACTGCAGCAGGCAGTGCTGGCCTGGGCGCCAAACCAGGCACCACATCAGGCAGAGCTACAATGACACTGAACCAGACACTGAACCGGGCACAAACCCACACTGGGCACCATTCTGGGCAGCACCAGGGCTGCACCCAATTGGGTATTGCCACACCAGGCACTGAATGAGGTGCTGAACCAGGCGTGGCATCAGTCAGCACCACACCAGCACCAAACTGGGCCGGGCCATGCAGGGCATGGGATGCTGCAGTGCAGCAGGGACCATGCCAGGCTGTGCCATCCCACAGCACTGCCCGGCACCAACACCCAACACCCCACACCACTGCTACCACCCTGCGCCCACCCCAGCACCCCCCACAGCACCCAGCATGACGCCAGGTACCCCTGCTGCCCTTCACATTTGCTCCCTGGGAAGGGACACGTGTCCCTCCGGGACACTGACACTGCCACAGCCCCTTTGGGACCCCTGAGGGACACCCACCCAGCACTGCCACCGGACCACCCTGTCCCTAAGGGCGCAAGTGCCACTCACTGCCATGGTTAACCAAGTGCAGCAGCAAGAGGTCTGCCAGCCCTGGGCTGCCAGGAACCCCAGCAGAATCCCACTGCCCGCAATGCCTTTGGGTTTTTGGGAAGAGGACCGACCCATGGAGCTAGGGGCTTTTTTTGGCTTTATCCCAGCATGGCCAGGCCTGTGGTCCCCCCAGGTGCCCGTGGGAGGGTGCCGTGGTGGCTGTGCAGCTGCAGGAGGAGTGAGGGCTCGTGTTATTTCCGCGATGGTGCCGAAATTTGCCCAAACACTGCCTCCATTATCCGCTCCTGGGCTCTCTGCACAAGCGGGAGAGTGACCCCGGCGTGTTTTGAAACGCAGCCCCTGCGCTAGGTACACAACCCGGCGGCTCTGCTTACCACGGAAACGCTCGGCCCCGCTGGATAGAGCAGCTTTTGATTGTGTGGGTGTCGCTCCCGGAACCCTCCCACTGCTGCCTCAACCGCTTCGCAACCGGCAGCACACCGAGTGGAAAACAAGGCTGGCCAGAACGGGGCTGAAATCTGCGCCTAAGGAAGGACCTGCTCGAGGAGCTGCACTCTGGCTGGGTGTTAAGACAGTACTGATGGTGTGGTTTTTGAAGGATTTGTGGAAAACACAGGGAAAGGGGATTTTTAGGTGTCTAATGCTGTGGTACTGGGAACTTCAGAGCGTGGTTTTAAAGAGCAGTGAAATAACACTCTCAGGCACATGGCAGGATTGCTGCAGTGTTCTGTACAGGGCCAGGAGCTCGATGGTCCTTGTGGGTACTTTCCAGCTTTGGATATTCCATGATTCTATGAGTAGTTGGAAGGACCAGGGAAAGGAGAAGTGTTGGGAGCAGCAGCAAAGGTGGAGGGCTGGGTGCTCCAGGATGGGTTAAGAGCTATGGAGTGTCTGTCTCCACTAGCACAACCTTGGGCTGGCATCACCCATCTCATGGATGCCCTGTGCCACTCCTCAGGGCCAGCAGTGCCCCTCCAGTCCTGGGGCAGGCTGGGGAGGCTGGCATATGCTCACTGTCCATGCAGACCATGCCAGTGCCCTGGCAGCGTGGGGGTCCTATGGATGATATTTTGGGTAATGCTGTGTAGGACCAGTCTGCTGAGTGAGGAGGCAATGGGTGACAGCTGGAGCAGGCAGGGAGAGGGGCTGGAGGGCCCCAAGGGTGGGTGGAAACACCCCAGACGTGCCATTGTCACACACGCTGGGGTCAGGGGAGGCGAAGCCAGGAGCTCAGGGTGGCTTTGGGACTCAGTTTCCCCCCACGGACACGGGCGGTGCAGCCGGTGGCAGTGGTGGCAGTGGTGGCCGTGGTGGCCGTGGTGGCCGTGGCCGTTGGGCTGGCAGCGGGCGGTTGCAGAGGCTTCCTGTTTCTGCAGGATCCGGCTGGCATTGTGCCGCACAGCGAGGGGGGCAGAGCCTCTTCTTGCACCTGCCCAGAGCATCTGCTAGGGAGAAAATCTCCATGGCAACTCTGCCGGCTCCTCCATCCCTGTTCCACGAGGGACAGGGCGCTCTGCCTCTGCCTGCCCCCACGCAGCTGGGGTGTCCCCATGGTGGGGACAGGCCACTGGTGCCCTGGGAGATGGGCTCTGGGAAAGGATGGCTTTGCTGCAGGCCAGCCCCTTGCCATGGGAGCCTGCTGACCCCTCTCCGTGGGGCTCCAGGCCTCTGACCACCAGCGATGGGCAGTGAGATCTGGGACTCACCAAATCGAGGAGGCGGTTCCCCGCTTTGCTCCCCGTTTCAGAGCAGGCAGGTGGTTTCCCATCTTCCCTGACACATCCCATCAGGGCACACCGAACCTTCCTGTGCCTCAGCTGGAGCTGAGACCTCAGCCCTTTCCGAAGTGGGGAGGGGGGGATTTTGGGGGAGGTGAGTGAGGTCCAATGGGACCAGGGCTCCTGAGCCTGGAGCCAGCGGTGAGCCTGGGCATGGAGTGCGAACTCCACGCTGTTCATCTGGGCATCCTTCCCTGGAGGGGGGGTTGCTGGCTGCCATCCTGAGCCCCAGCATCTCCCCTCGCCTTGTGCAGGTGCAGGGGAAGGGACGGAGCTGCTTTCTGGGGCGCTGCCCGGTGTCCCTCGGGAAGCTGAGCGGTGGCAGTGCCTCAGCTCACGAGCCCCGGGCACCCATCACCTTGCTCTGCCCTTGCTGCAGGGCTCTCATGGAGACCCTCAGTCCATGTGGGCTCTGGAGGGGCCAAGAAGGCGATGGAGAAGATGATTTTCAGCGAGACTGGAGAGGAAAGGGAGGGAAATGCAACTGGAAGCAGTGCTTGTGAGGGCCATGGAGGCTCCTCACATCCTCTGGCCCTGCCACTTATATGGGCACTGAGGGAAATCCTGTTGGGTTTTTTAAGGGCTGAAGTGACTCAGTACCTGCAAACCCCTCCTGCTCCCAGGAGTGTCTGGGATGCTGAGGGATAACCCCAGCTCTCCTAAGGCCACCAGTCCCTCCAGACACCTGCCACCCCTGCAGCCCCAGCCTGGCTCGTGGTGCCTTCTCTCCTCCTTCCCCCCGAGCTCCAGAGGGCACCTGCTCCATTCCTGGCCTTGCTGAGTTCCTTCTGAAATCAGGGCATTCAGGCAACCCCTCAGCTGCTGGAAACCCACAGTCTGCACTTTTAAAAGGGGAAAGCAAACTGCTGTGCCAAGGAATTGAATGAGGGGAGCCCAGCCCTCACTCTGCGTGAGGGCAGGAGCATCCCAACTGCAGACAGATCCCTCAGCTGCAGTGGGTTACCCAAAAATTTCATTTCTGCAGCCAGGATGCAGCCAGTCCACACAACAAGAGGCAGCCTCTGAGCCAGAGGGTTTCCAGAGGGAGGATAAAGAGTGGCACAACCCAAGGAATGGCCTCTCTGCTATATAAGGGTGGGAAACTGAGGCACAGGATGATTTAGGGACTCAGTCAAGCCATGTGTGACAGGATGCAGATGGCCCAAATCCCAGGCTCTTCTCTGAATTGCTGCTGAATTCTCCCAGAGGCAAAAAATAGCAATTTTTGATTGCCTTTGAAGCACCCGTTGAGGATGCTGAGCCCTCAGGAAGGAGGGAGCCATTGGTGGAAAGGAGCCCAGGGCACCAACTGGAGCATGGGGAGATGGTCCAGGCTGGGGGAGCAGGGGACAGAGGTGATGAAAGGACAAGGGGGAACAGTGAAAACTAAAAGATGAGAGCTTTAGAATGAATATTGGGAAGAAATTCCTCGCTGTGAGGGTGATGAGGCCCTAGCACAGGTTGCCCAGAGAAGCTGTGGCTGCCCCACCCCTGGAAGTGGCCAAGGCCGGGTTGGATGGGAGCAAAACCAACAGAAACTTGTTCTAGTGGAAGGCTCCTTGTCTGTGGAACTGGATGACCTTTAAAGTCTCTTCCTGCCCAAACCATTCGGTATTCCATGGTGTCCTCCTCAGGACTGTGTTGGAGATGGATATTTGGGATGATCCATGAGCTGGAGTGCCTCCAGTGAGATCTCTGTGGAGCACCTGCAGTCCCTGTGCCCCTCCCCAGACCGGCCCAGGAGTGTGCAGTGGCCAAAGCAGCACCAAAGCACCGCTCTTGGGATGAGGACCTGGCTGCCCTGGGAGCCATAAATCAGAGCCACAGCCAAGGCACTGCTTGAAGGAACCTGGCTTTCCCCTCTGGTCAGTGACTGTCCCTTCCTGGGACCTTGCTGGTGGGCTCGAGCTGGTTCCTGGGGACCAGGTGTGACTTCTCCTGGATGCCTGTGGGACATGTGCACTCTCAGCCTGGCTTTCCCCCTACCCCAGCTTGTGTGCCAGGTGGTGAAGGAGTTTGGCCTTTGCTGCTGTTGAGAACTGCCCATGTGTGAAGATAAAACAGAGGGAATGTCACGTCCTGGCGCTGCCGTCTCCAGGAGCGGCCGAGGGGGCTGGGACAGGCTGGAGGTCAGCACAAGGAGCTCTGATGGGCTGAGCTTATCAACTTCACCCCTCTCAGATATCATCTGTGTGGTTCGTGCAGAGCAAAAGGATCCCGGGGGTGCCTGAACCCCAAACTGCCTTTTGGAGGATTGTGTCCTCCCGTCCTGCTGTGCCTGGACACCAGTGGAGGTCCCCAGCAGGCTGTGGAGGGTCTCATCCTTGCCAGGTACTGGACTTTCCAGGTGGGTCTGAACTGGGATAGAAGTGGTCTTGAAAGCGAGAGGTTCCATGAGCTGCCCCACGGCCCTGTGGCACCCACGGGGTGTTCCCACTTGAGCTGTGACAGGGCTCTGGGCTGGGAGAAGCTTGGATGCTTGGGACCTGGGCAGAGGCTGGACAAAATGTGCTCATCACCCTGATTTGGACCGGAATCTGCTATTTCAGGCTCTGTGACCTAATGCTCTGTAGGTGCCTTTGAAAATAGCCGGAGGGCGGCTGCAGGGGCTGGGTTTCAGCAGCGATCCCGAACTCGAGCCGCGATGGAGCAGCACCACAGCCCCACAAACCAGGGCAGTTCAGCAGAGACACCCCGAGGAACTGAATCTGCTGGATGTGGAGCGAGGGAAAACGTTTGATCCGGAGAATGCCAGAGCTCCAGGTCATTTGCAGAACATGAGAACAGGAAAAGGTGGCAGAGTCCGAGGGGACGATGCTGAAGTCATCAGCGTTAAAAATGGCACCAAAATCAGCCTTTTCCTGTGAAATAATTTGGCTGGAATGAAATGGTTTTTCCTGATGGCAGCCAGCCCCTTTAGGGGTTAACTGCAGCCCTGCTGAGAGAACTGTAAAAGGTGTTTCCGAAATATTTCCACTGCCCTGTTGGTTTTACGGCCAGGAAAGGCAGGGCAGGCCCGCCTGGGCAGTGGGGCGCTGCCGAAACCCAGCTGCAGGATGGCCGTGCAGATGGAAACCAGGTTTGGAAAAGGAAGCAGGGATTCCAGGCTGGACATCGGGAAAGTCACCCAATGGTACGGATGGATGCAGGAAGGGACCCCCACTGATGCACCCCCAAAGCCATGGGGATGGTGAAAGTCCTCTCTGGCCTGGGGCACAGAGTTGATGGGGTTCCACACTGGGTTATGGAGGGTCTGGAGAGCTGTGGAAGGGATCGGGTTTTGGGGACTGGGGAGTCACGTTCAGTCAGCCTAGTCCCCCACTCTTGCCCAGTGCTGATGGCTGGGACCTCTGCAGGTCTCAGACACAGGAGAGGATGGACAGGCACCTCACCCTGCTGATGGTGGCCCTCAGGGGCACAGTGGTTTGCAGGTCTGAAGGCCACAGGAGATGCCACGATGCTGCCTGGGCACTCCGTGTGCCCTGGGATATTTGACTTCGTCCACGTGCCCTTGGATCAGGTTTCAATGCAGGGAATCATGGACTCATTAAGGTTGGAAAAGCCCTCTGAGATCACTGAGTCCAACCATCAACTCAGCGCTGCCAAGACCACCACTAACCCGTGTCCCCAAGTGCCACATCCACATGGCTTTTGAACATCTCCAGGGACAATGATTCTACCACATCCCTGGGCAGCCTGTTCCAATGCCTGGCCGCCCCTTCTGTGAAGAATTTTTCCTGAATATCCAATCTAAACCGCCCCTGACACAACTTGAGGCCGTTTCTCCTTGTCCTGTTGCTGGCTGCCAGGGAGCAGAGCCTGACCCCCACCTGGCTGCACCCTCTTCTCAGGGATTTGTGGAGAGGGACAAGGTCCCCCCTGAGCCTCCTCTTCTCCAGGCTGAGCCCCCCAGATCCCTCAGCTGCTCTTCATCTTGTGCTCCAGACCTTTCCCCAGCTCTGCTCCCTTCTCTGGACATGCTCCAACCCCTCCATGTCTTTGTTGTCACGAGTGGCCCAGAACTGAGTAAGAACCTGAGGGACACAGAGGGTGCTGGTCATTGCTGTGCTGGACACCTCAACACTCGTCCCAAAAAGCCCATTGCATGGAGTGTAGCCAGCAGCAAGCTTTGCTTTGGCCTGTGATGAGCATCTCAGAGGTTCCCTCCTGCCTGATCCCTCCTTTCAGACACTCCCAGCACTGGTGCTCACACCGTGTGTGCTCCCTCTGGCTCGCCTGTGCAAGTCTTGGCTCCCCTCTTCCCTGTGCTTCCAGGCCAGGTTTCCAAGTGCTTTATGCTTAAGCTCAGGACCAGAAATTTGTGTCCAGGCTGCAGTAAAGAAGCAGCAGCCAAGTCTGATTTGGGCAAAAAGTAGATTGAATTTCCTGACCTGTGCAGACAGGACATGAAACAGGAACGTGGCCATGAAGCCACCCCTCCAAAGTATCCCTGTATTTGTGGGGGATCCTGGGCAGCCCACCTGGGTTGGTGGCTGGGTGGGTTCTGATCACCTCTGCACCTGGGAAGGGGCACCCCATGGTTAAGGATAAGTGAAGGAAAGGTGTTTTTTGTTGGGGTTTCTGTGGCCGTGTGTCACGGCTGGGCCCGGCTCGCAGCTGTGTGCAAGGGTGGCTGGCAGGAACCAGCACTCGGTGCCCAGGCTGGCCTGGCCGAATTGAGGGGAGTTTCTATTTTCACTCTGTGCTTTTTCTCACTCTCAGAAGTAATGAAATGCAGGAGCCAGCATTAATGCACCATTAAAACTGCAAATTTCAGCACGCAGCCATCAGGAAATGCAAATACTCGGGTCTACTGTCAGCGCTACCTCTGCCGTGACAGCGCAGGAAGGGGCTGGCACGTGGCTGACCTTTGCTAGCAGGAAAAAATCTCCAGTGATGCTCAGCTTCTGGCTCTTGTGTCCCTCCAGGAACCCTCCGTCTTCTCCCATCTACGTCTGGGCTCACGCCCCAGCCAGCACTGAGGGGCACACGGGGGAAGGGGTGGCCCAGGGGGGTGTTTGGGCTCGGCTGTGCCTGTCCACAGAGGGTCTCATGCTCCTACCCGAGCTTTGGGGTGCCCCCAGGGGTCTCGGGTTGGGGAGTGCAATGGGGGGCAGGCAAACTGTGCTGGGGCTGCTTTGTCTGTGCAGGGATGTGCCTGTCCCCAGGCTGCTGAGGGTGACAGCCTGAGGAAGAGGAAGAGAAAGGCTGCAGGAGTCCTTGCTGCAGCTGGCGAGCACTGCCTGTTCCACCTCGCAATTGTGCTGTGCGTCGCTGGCAGGGACCTGCTTTTCCATAAATTTGGGTGGAAGGGAGAGCTTGGCAGAGCCCTGGGCTGCAGGGAAGGATTTACAGCTGCTCTGGCTGCTCTGTGTTCTCCTTGCAGGGCTGGGGCTCCTGCAGAAATGCCCTGTGGGAGGAGGAGGAGATGGAGGAGGGAACCCGTGCTGGCGTCCATCCAGGGAACAGGGTCCCAGCCAGTGCTGGGTCAGGGGAGCTGGAGGAGGTGGGATGAACAGGGACATCCTTGGTTCACCCACGGATCTATGGTGATCACGGGGCTGGGAAAGCTGGGGCAGGGGCAGTGGGGGGGATCCCATGCTGGGCTGGAGGTGGGTGACTGTCCAGTACANTGGGAAAGCTGGGGCAGGGGCAATGGGCTGGAGGTGGGTGATTCTGTCCAGTACGGGCACAGACACCGAGATTTCCAGCAGTGGGGAATTGGTGGGGACACACCTTGTGACATCTCCCAGTTCCAGCCTGGCCAAGTGCTGTGGGCCCCTGAAGCACCTTGGGGCACATGGAGAATCTCAGCCTCTGGCCCACTTCGGGGCACTGGGAGCGCCTCATCCTGTGCAGCATCTCAGGGCTTGGAGATGTGGAGCACCCCATCCCTTGGGGTCACCTAGGGCACCTCATCTCCTGGAGCATCTCCTGGGGCACCTTCTGCTGTGGAGCACCTCATCCCCTGGAGCCTCTCAGGCAAGGCCACAGGCCACTGTCAGTCCCAGTGCTGAGCACCACCCTCCTCGAGCAGGTTTGCTGACAAGTAACATCTTCCCACCACAGGCCACTGTCTCCTGCCTGGCTGGCAGCCTGGCAGGGGCTTCTGGGCAGTTCCTTCAGCTCGGGCAGTGCACATCCATGTATCCCTCCTGGAAGATGTCGAGCCCAGGAAGCATCTGGGCTGGGTCACGAGGATGAAAACATGCTCTGATAGCTCCGGTTTGCTCTGGGTTATCCGAGGTGATGAGCTGTGCTGCCCCAGAGTGCTGGGAAAAGACCGCTTTCCTTCTTTCCACTGAAGTTTGAGTTTTCCAGGCAGCCTTAAGCAGCGCTGGAGCTTTCCCAGAGATGCCTCGTGGCTCTTCATTCTTCCCGTCTCTCCTGCCTGCTCTCCTTAACTCAAAACAAGAGCCGCTTGAGGAGGGAGATGCATCCCAAGCGTCCCTCCTCTCTCCTTTGCGACGAGCACAAAATAGGTATCGGCCCCGTTTCCAGATGGAAACGTGAGGCCTGCCTTGGGATAAAGAGTTTTCTAAGGCTTCGGAGCAAGGTGTGGACAGCGCTGAGAATAGCATCGCGAAATCTCAACTGCCAAGCCCTTAGCCTAACCAGAAGGTTATTCTTCTTCCCTTATGCTCATACATATCCATTAGGATGAGACCATATGTGTGAGATGTAGATGAATTTCTTTCCTCTTGACAAGTCCAGTTGGTCTTCCTAGGTAAGGAGATGGTGGTCTGTTCCCATCCAACTCCAGGCTGGCTCTTTGCCGCGATTTCTTGGGTTGTGTTTGCCCCGGAAGAAACGGAGCTACACGTCGGAGCTTCAGGCCTAGCTTTTCTCCACGTGCCAGTTCTTTGGATGCCAGACATCCCTAGGGGGCTGTGGAAGTATCCCCAGAGCATGGCGAGTGCAGGGAAGCTTTCAGTGAAGGAGAGCAAGCGGGTGGGATGGGGCAAGGGGAAGGCCACTGGTCAGTCCCCAGTAAGGAGCCACGTTCCCAGCCAGATCCCAGAGGGCTTCCTGGGGAAGAGGTGGCTTCTCTGGTGGCAGGAGCAGTGGGTGTGTGCAGCCCTGTGCTCCTGCTCTTCAGCTGGCTGCACAGGGTGTCTCCCAGAAGACCTCGATGGGACCCTTGCACGCCTCAGCTCACCCAAGAACTGGGTGCTGCCCTTGTAGCTGAACCCTGGTGTTGAAGGGTCCCTTGACGATAAAGTGAGGAGAGAGATCTTGGAGGTTTTGGGTGGTTACAGATGTGATGTGAGACACATCCAGTTGTTGCTCAGCCCCAAAGCTTGCTATCAGGAGGAAGAGTGGCCTGGACATAACTGGTCCTTTTGACATGTCACGATCCACTGGGGGCTGCAGGTCAGTGCAAGGCTGACATGGTGGGCGGTGTTTAGGTGACCAAGGGGGGACAGCTTCTTACACCCACAGAGCCAGGTCTGTCAGCCCCCTCCACAGCACCGATCACGCCTTGCTGCTGATGTCTGTTATGGGCAGAGGGAAAGGGGGTGGGCTCTGGGTGCTGCTCCAGCATGTGGGAGTCAGGGGCTGATTTCCTCTCAGGATGGAGGAGCTGGGCAGAGGAGACCAGCCCGAACAGAGAAGGCAGCCTTTGAGAGTCACAGTCACAGAATCACGCAGGCTGGAAAAGCCCTCTAAGAACATCAAGTCCTACCATTACCCCAACACCACTGTGTTCACCGTGTCCCCAAGTGCCACTTCCACATGTCTTTTAACACTTCCAGGGATGGCGACTCCACCACTGCCCTGGCCAGCCTCTTCCAATGCCAAAGTCCCTTCTGCAGGAAAAGGTGAGCGTGGTTCACCTCCACAATGTCTTGGTCAAGGCTCAGCTGCAGTGGTGTTGATGGGAAGAGGGATGTGGAATGGAGAGAAATGCGTCCAGGTGGGATCTCACAGGGGAGGGACCAACCACGTGCTTGTTCTCAGAGGCCTCGTGACCATGGGAGGTGACAGGACATCACCTCCTCCTCCTGTGCCCACAGGCACTGCTGGCTGCTGGCCCACGTACAGCCGTGAGCCAGATTTTATGCTACACATTCCAGGCTTCTCCATGGCCCTCCACAAAACACAGACGTGCTCAGGTGACACTCACCATCATCCTCAGGATCCCAAATCCCTGCTGCCTGCTGAGGCTGTGCGTGCAACACCTGGGCGCAGGAGCATGGGGGTGGAGTGCTGGGCAGGAGGCAGTGACCTGGCTGCCACAGTGGCCAGGAGGAGGCCAGCACAGTTTTCACCATCATTTCTCCACGGCTCCTGACTCAAGTGCACCCAAATTAGCTCTTGCCATAAGTAACTTTGATATTTCCAGTGGAAATCATGTAACTGGCACGTCTGTTTTTAAAATCAGGGTTGCTCTGACCTTTCTGTCTCCTTGTTTGTGTGGACAGGCGGGAGAGGTTTGGAAAGCCCCATCTGGCTCCGCCGTCCTGGTGGTGAGGGCTCACGAGGAGGGAGCACATCGGGCAGGTGTCCTCCCATCCCAATCCCAGGTGCTGGGGCTGAAGGATCCTGTCCCACCAGGGGCTGGGGGGGAACTGGAGATGACACCACAGGGCTGCTAACCCATGGCAGCTGGCCAGGGGACGAACTGTGGGAGGGCATGGGTGGAGCAGGAATAATTCCCCCCTGGAGCCTGGCTTGCTCTGCATTTCAGCTCCCGTCTGAAGGCCAACATTTTCTGGTCTGAGAATGGCTGTTTTCACGTCACTGGTGTCTTCCCAGAGCCGGCTGCTGAGCAGCAGCTTGGGGTGAGCCAAAAATCTGCAGGCACTGGGAAAACCCCGCTGTTAATGTGACCCAGGACCAGTATCCCCTGCCTGGCCATGCACCACAGCGCTTGCCTGTCCCTCTGTCCCCGGTGCAGCTTGGGCAACGCTCCGGTGACCCCCAGCAGCAGGCGTAGGCAGCAGGAGCCACGGGAAGGGAAGAGATGGGATGGGATGGGAGGGTGCCGACGTGCCCCAGCCCCGCGGCTGCCCGCCCTGCCTGCGCAGGCAGATGGCTTTTGCAGGGCGCTCCGGATGTTGGAGCCAGGCTATTTTGGACCACGTGGGCGTCTGAATTCCAGGCGAATCCCCGGCTAAAAAAAAANAAAAAAAAAAAAATTCCCAACGCCTGCCAGGGTCCCCGGAGGTGGAAACGCTGCAGCTCGAGTGTCCTCGTGGTTCTCCTGCTGCTTGGCACGTAGGCGGGACTCTGGCTTCAGCCCACCCGGCCCTGCGGCACAGACCCCCTGTGCCTGCTCTCCCTCCTCCTGGCCAAGGCTGGCA
>VYXC01007321.1:711393-752569 GCA_013397175.1 Platysteira castanea | reverse complement strand
TGGGGACGGGGACGCGCCGGCGTGTGACAACAAAAGCAAAGTAACAAAGGACCCGCCGGTGCCGCTCAGAAGTTGGTCCCGGCGCCGTTCGGGGCTCGGTGGCCCCGGGGGCAGGGTCGAGGGGGGGCTGTTTGCCTGGCGGGATGTGCAGGCAGGGGGTGGGAGGGTTGTGCCGGGCGTCACGAATGTCCCCGTGTCCTCCCCCCTGCCTCGGTGGGAAGAGGCAGGAGCCGGCCGAGGCGTCCTTGACATGGATTTTGTGGTGGGGATGCGGGCAGCCGGCGCCGCGCTGCCAGGCATCTGCCCGCACCTCCCCGCGCTCCTGCCCGAGCCTCCTGCCTGTGACACGAGGTGGGTGGGAGAGGAGAGGAGCTCTGGGTGCTACACCCCAAAATTCAGCCTGTCCCTCCTCTTCCTCCTCGGTGGCAGAGGTGGGTGCCAGGGGAGACGCTGTGGAGGTGTGGGGGGCGTTTTGGGGATCCCACACCCTGGGGGTCCCTCACCCACCGGCATCCCCTGGTGTCACCAGGACCTTTCCAGGCAGGTGGCAGCAGTGCGGGTGCTGCTTGTCTGCCACCTGGGGATGCTGCAGGGTTCGGGGTGACATCCTCTCCCCAAAACTGCTCCCTCTGACAAATCTGTGCAGGGCACTGGAGGGAGGGCTGGATCCAGGGTGCTTGGCCCTCGCAGCCAGCACCTGGCACCTCCTGGTGTGTCCATGCAAGGCTTGGCCGAGGCTGGATCCGGCCCCAGCTGGTCCCGGACCCTCCGCCTCCCCCAGCAGGGACATTCCCCAGGGTGGCCACAGCGAGTGCCACCGTTCCCCTGCGTCCCTGTTTTGTTTTCCCAAATCCCGGCTGTAAGAACAACCTCTTGATTAAGTGTATTAATAGTTAAACTTTCAGCTCATAGCTTAAACTCACCAGACCACGAAAAGCTCCCTCCTTTACTCATGCTCTGGTGCTCAACTAAAATATTGCACTCAAAAGGCTTGGGTTTTTTTTTTCTTTTCTCCTTTCCTCTTCCTTTTCCCCTGACTCGACTTTGACTCCTGGGAGCATGGGGGGTCTTGGGGGGCTCCCAGGTGTCACTGCTGCCCCTTGCAGTCACCTCTCTGCACAGAGCCCAGGCATGGAGCCCGGGGGGGGCCACGTGTCCCCAAAGTGATTGGTGCTCTTGAAACTCATCCAGGTTGGGGAGAACGATGGGAGCCACTATCCCAGGAAGAGGCTGGCCCTCCACCCAGTTGAGGACATGAGAATGGATGGGCTGTGGTGGCTCAAAGAAGGATGGATATGCTGGCAGTGGCTGGTGTGTGGCATTGGCTGTTCTGCTGCCAGGCAGGTGACGGGGAAGGAGGAAGTTGGGAGGTTCAGCCCTGCCAAGTGCAAGGTTTTGCACCTGTGTGGGGACGGCCTTCAGTCCTGGCACAGCTGAGGGAATGGATGGGCTGGGAGCAGCCCTGCAGAAAATGACCGGGGGTGCTGGTGGGTGACAGCTGGGACATCAGCCAGCACTGTGTGCTCACAGCCCAGAAAGCCAAGTGTATCCTGGGCTGCACCACGGGCAGCAGGGTGAGGAGAGGGTGCTCCCTCTCTGCTCTGCTCTGGTGAGACCCCCCTGGGGCACCACATCCAGCTCTGGGGTCCCCAGCACAGACAGATGGGGGGCCTGTTGGAGCGGGTCCAGAGGATGCCACGGAGATGGTCCAGGGAACCACTCTGCTCTGGAGATGGGCTGGGGATGTTCAGCCTGGAGTAGAGAAGGCTCCAGGGAGACCTTAAAGCTCCGTCCAGTGCTCAGAGGGGTTTCAAGAGAGCTGGAGAGGGACTTTGGACAAGGGCCTGGAGGGACAGGACAAGGGGTGAGGGTTTTAAAGTGTAACAGGTCAGGGTTAACTTGGACATAAGGAAGAAATCTTTTACACAGAGGATGGTGAGGCACTGGCACAGGTTTCTCAGAGAAGCTGTGGCTGCCCCATCCCTGGAAGTGTTCAAGGCCAGGTTGGATGGGGCTTGGAGCAGCCTGGGACAGTGGAAGGTGTCCCTGCCCATGGCAGGGAGTTGAAAGGAGAGGAGCTTTAAGGTCGCTTCCAACCCAGCCCATTCTGTGATTTGGAGCAGGGAGCAGGGGTGTAGGAGGGGCAGGAGGGAAGAGGCAGGTGGCCAAAGGGGTGACGGAGGAGGAACCACCTCCAGGTGTGGCCAGTGGGAAATCCCAGGCCAGTGGAGGAAATGTGAGTTTGCTGCTGCCCAGCAGTGGCTCTGGTGCGGGGATCAGCTCTGCAGCTGCCTGTGCCTTCAGCAGGGGGACATGTCCTGGTGGGGAGGCTGTGAATCCCTGTCCTGGGGGCCTGCTGGGGAGCATCAGGGCATGTGGGTGAGGAGCAGCCTGCACCCCTATCCACGTCCTGTGTCCCTTGGGGTACCCATGGGGCTGGAGCCCCAGGAGAGCTCCAGCAGGCAGCAGAATGGTGTCACCCCAGTGAGTGGCTGAGGGCGACCTGTGGGTCCCTTTGCCTTTGGGAAAGTCCAAAGGGCATGTTTACCCTGGCCACGGGCCCTCGGGCGTCTGATATCCACAGTCAAAAAGCTTTGGGGTCTGTCAACAGCTCAGTGCTGGTGGTGTGCCTGCCCTATAGTCTCTCCTTTTGGGGTGCTGCGAGGTGCATCCCTTCTGTCTTCAGAGTGATTTCATCCCTGCTTGTCTTTTCCCATGGCTTGCAAGCAGGTGGAGTGTGTTGATGGTCTGAGATGACAGCCTGTGCTGCACATGGGTGGCAGCCTGTGATTATGTGGATAAAAGGATTTTTGAGGTCAGAGGGTTTTCCAGTGGCTGCCTTGGTGTCCCTGGTTTCCACCATCCATGGTTATGACATGGAAAAGGACTGGACTAATGGCTCCCAGGCTGTGGGATCACCTTGGGATGTGTGGGTCTGGCTTGATGTCCTTGTCCTGGAACAGTGTCACTTGTACCGAAGCATCTTCCATCGCCTGAGCTGGGACATCCTTTGTGCTGGGAGGATGAGGATGCATCACCTCCCCACAGTGATGCTGACAGCGTGGTGGCCCGGGCATGGGAGGATGTGTGTCGGCCGTGACCCTGGAAGCGGTGGCAAAGAATGCAAAAAGAAAAGCTGTTTTCTGATTTTCCAAGCAGGATGTGCTTTTCCATCTCCACCCTCCCAGCTCCGAGAGGTGGGAGCTGGAAAAGGGCTCGGGTTACCAGCCCTGCCCTGTGACAGCCCTGTGATATTTCGGTGGGGGCACAGTGTGGGCGATGGGTGGGACCTGCCCACGGGGTGAGATGTACCCTGTCATTTCTGGGTCACTTCCGAGATGGGCTTCATCCCCAGGGTCTGATTGTCACCTGGGTGGTGGCAGGGTTGGGAACAGTGCTGTCCGGCTCTTGTGAGTGACTCCAGCGGGTTCTGGTGGCTGCTGCCACCCATGAAACCCCAGCTGACCCTGGCATACATTTGCTCAGCACGTGCTGAGCTCCCTGGGGATGGCCCCTGCTGGAATGAGGATTGGGTTTGTGCTCTGGTGAGATGAGATTGGTCATGTTCCCCTCTGGCCTCCTCTGGTGCTGCTGTCCCTGGTCACCTCTTGGTTTGTGGGTGGTTGACTGTGGTTGATGGATGTTTTGGTTTTGCCTTTGCAAACCTGCCTTAATCTTTGTAGGGATATCTGGGCAATATCTATCTCCCACAGTCTTCCATGTGGAGTTGTCCATGCCCAACCGAGCAATGCAGCTCCATCCACTCAGCTCCCGGGTCTTGGTGTCACTGGTTCCCACTTCTTTTTGCTGGGACTTGCCCTTGTGGTTTTTGTGCCTCTTTCTCTCCCTCAGAGATGGGATTTTGGGGTCCAAATCCAAGTCAAGTCTCTCATTTGAACATCCCGAAGGCTGAGAGGTTCTCACTTGAACATCCCAACGCGGAAGGGTCCCAAGTGCTTGCAGATCTGGGTGCTCTTACCCTGTAAGAGCTCCTACTCCTCTGCGCCCACTTGCTGCTCAGAGGCAGCTTCCTGCTCCCCGGGCACTCCTGGACCTGGAGCAGGGCCAGGGAGGAGCATTCATGCCCAAGGAGTTTTGATGCCTTGGAAGGGCAAGCGAGCTGTGCCCACAGATGATGCCTGGAGGCTCTATGGGATCTTGCTCCTTCTACAGGGTCCTAGGACAGTTTGGACAGGAAGGGACCTTAAAGTTCATCCAGTTACAACCCCTGCCATGGGCAGGGACACTTTCCGCTGTCCCAGGGTGCTCCAAGCCCTGTCCATCCTGGCCTTGAACACTTCCAGGGATGGGGCAAGCCACAGCTTCTCTGGACAGCCTGTGCCAGTGCCTCAGCACCCTCACAGGGAAGAATTTCTTCCTAATATCCAATCCCAAACTTTCCTCTTTTAGTTTAAAACCCTCACCCCTTGTCCTGTCATGACAGCCCCTGGTGAAAAGTCTCTCTCTGACTTTCCTGTAAGCCCCTGTAAAGTGCTGAAATGTTGAAAGGTTTTTCAGCAGGTCCAGGCCTCGCCTGGGCCATGGGGAGGTGGCAGTGGCTGGTGGCCAGGACACGGCAGCACATTGGCACTGAATCCTCTCTAAGAAGTGGTTTCTCATATTTTCCCTCGTGCATCTGCTGGGATCACAGCAGGGAGGCAGATCCCAGCACCCACCACTCCGGGGGTGCCCATGGCACTCTCCGCCCTGTGCCCCGCTGCCAGCCAGGGACTTTTCCCCCAGTTCCCGCGGCCGGCTGGAGCGGCGGCCGAGGATCGCTGCCTGGGAGCGCTCCTCTTGCCCTCTGCTTTACCTTCTGCATCTCACTAATCTGATGACCGGAGGTATGCGAAGCATTTCAAATATGGCCTCGTTAGCTGGCTCCGGACAGAGCACGCAAGAGCCGTTTCTTCACACTCCTATTCCAGCCGGCTGTTGCCGTTCCCTCCTCCCACGGGCATCCCGCTGCTGTTTGCCCCGTTCTGGCTGGGATCGGCACAGCCGGCTGAGCCCATCCTGCCCGTCTGGGGGGTGAACGTGTCCCACTGGCCATCGGGTGGGTGTTGGGTTCTTGAACGATTGGGGAGCATCACTGGGTGCGTGGGCGAGGGGTGAGTGCGTGCTGGGGATTGGGGTGTCCTCTCTGCCCACAGCCTTGGCAGGTGCCCAGTCATGTCACAGTGGAGCCAGCGCCCTCCAGGACCTGGAGGGGATCCCGTGGCACACATGAGAGTGGTCATGGGGAGTCTCGGGGAATCTGAAAGGCATCAGGGTGGGAGATCTGGGATGGTGGGTGCTGGCTGGACACTGAACTGTGAGTGCCAGGCTGGGCTGTCCTTCCCCAGCTTTCCCTCCTGCGTCCGTGGGGAGTGGACTTGGAGGGGTGCAGTGTGAGTATGGGCACCGGGGAGGGGGACCCTGGCATCCCCAGGGAATGGGTGCTGTCTGAGGGGACTGCAGCCCATCTCCATCTGGCTCTCCAGGGTGGTCCTGCCAGGGGTGACATGGCACCCATCTCGGGGTCCCACACCTTTGTCCCTGGGATGGCAAGCAGAGCATCCCATCCCTCTGTCCATCCCTGTCTGTCTGTGTCTCCCCAGTCCCTCTGTGCCCTGGGTTGGCACAACGTGCTGCCCACTGGAAGCGTCCGGGCTTNTGCCATTCCCGGTTAGCGCGCTCGCCCAGCGCCGCCGGGGCGCGGGGCCCGCGGGGCTCGGGCAGGGCACGGCTGCTGGCAGCCCCCGCCTCCCACCGGGCCGGGGGGGTCTGCGCAGCCCCCGCCGCAGCAGACCCCGGGGGCAGCCCCGGTGTGAGGGGGGCACGGCAGGAGGGTGGCGTGGAAAGGGCAGATTTGTAGGGATGTCTGTCCCCGCTGTCTGCATGGACCCTGTCCCCACATCTGCAGGGACCTCTGTCCCCTCCATCCCTCTCCTGTCTGCAAGACCCTTGTTCCCCCCATCTGCAAGGATCTCTGACCTCTCCTTCTGCAGGGACCCCTCTCCTCTGCCTTCCTCAATCTGCCAAGGCCCCCGTCCCCTCCTTCTGCAGGGAACCCTGTCACCCTTGTCCCCTCCTCCTCTGCACAGCCCCCTGTCNTGGTGGGTGCTGGCTGGACACTGAACTGTGAGTGCCAGGCTGGGCTGTCCTTCCCCAGCTTTCCCTCCTGCGTCCGTGGGGAGTGGACTTGGAGGGGTGCAGTGTGAGTATGGGCACCGGGGAGGGGGACCCTGGCATCCCCAGGGAATGGGTGCTGTCTGAGGGGACTGCAGCCCATCTCCATCTGGCTCTCCAGGGTGGTCCTGCCAGGGGTGACATGGCACCCATCTCGGGGTCCCACACCTTTGTCCCTGGGATGGCAAGCAGAGCATCCCATCCCTCTGTCCATCCCTGTCTGTCTGTGTCTCCCCAGTCCCTCTGTGCCCTGGGTTGGCACAACGTGCTGCCCACTGGAAGCGTCCGGGCTTCTGCCTGCTCCCAGTGCCAGCCCTGCTGGGGACCCTCGGCTCTTGATGTCCCTAATGTCCCCTGCCTCACCACAGTGACAGCGTGAGCCTGGCACCGTCTCCTCATTCCGCTATTTAAAGCTGGGGCTGGGGGGAGAAAAATAAACGCGGAGGATGAAGATGGTGATGGGGGCTCTGGCCGCCCTTGGGGACAGCCGGCCCCGTGTCGGCGTCCCCGGGGAGGGGATGCCATGGCCTGGCACAGCCGGGCACAGGGCTGGGAGCTGGACGCCAAGCGTTTGCGCTTTAATGCATCAGGACAGCTTGCAAATTCCAGGCTGGCGCGGCGAGGTGCCGGCCGCGGCGGAGCGTGCGCGGTGTCGCGGCCGGGGCCGCGCTGCCATTCCCGGTTAGCGCGCTCGCCCAGCGCCGCCGGGGCGCGGGGCCCGCGGGGCTCGGGCAGGGCACGGCTGCTGGCAGCCCCCGCCTCCCACCGGGCCGGGGGGGTCTGCGCAGCCCCCGCCGCAGCAGACCCCGGGGGCAGCCCCGGTGTGAGGGGGGCACGGCAGGAGGGTGGCGTGGAAAGGGCAGATTTGTAGGGATGTCTGTCCCCGCTGTCTGCATGGACCCTGTCCCCGCATCTGCAGGGACCTCTGTCCCCTCCATCCCTCTCCTGTCTGCAAGACCCTTGTTCCCCCCATCTGCAAGGATCTCTGACCTCTCCTTCTGCAGGGACCCCTCTCCTCTGCCTTCCTCAATCTGCCAAGGCCCCCGTCCCCTCCTTCTGCAGGGAACCCTGTCACCCTTGTCCCCTCCTCATCTGCAAAGCCCCCTGTGTCCCTTCCACAGAGCCCCCTGTTACCGCATCAATAGGGACCCCACTTCTTTAGGGACTCCTGTGCTCCCATCTTCAAAGCCCCATGTTCCCTCCTGCCTTCAGACATCCCTGTCCCCCTGTTCTGCTGAGAACCCTGTCCCTTCATCTTCAAAGCTCTGTGTCCCCTCATCTTCAGGGACCCCTGTCCCCCCATGCAGATCCCCTGTTGCCCTTCTCTGCAGAGCCTCCCATGCACAAAGCCCCTGCTCCCCCTGCCCCCCTTCTGCAGAGCCCTGTGTCCCCCCATCCACGGGGATCCCGGCTCCCCCACATCCACGGGGACTCTTGTCCCCATATCTGCAGCCTCCTAATTCTCCCATCTGCAGTCCTGCCCTGCCACGGATGACCTGGAGGCTGGTCAGGGGCAGCTGGTCCCCGGGAGAGAGGGTGACCTTTCATGTCTACACCCGGGGAAACTGAGGCAGAGAATGGCACTGAATCTTCTCTAAGAAGTGTTTTCTCATCCTTTCCCCGAATATTTCCCCCAAATCTGAGCCTGTCAGTGGTGCCAAGACCCCCAGGCTTTGCCCCTATCTCCCCACTGCCATGTGATCTCCCTCTCCCCATGCCCACATTCAGATTCCTTAAATAAAAAGAGCCTTTAAAAACATGTATTGCCACCTCGTTGGGAAAAACTGGAGTCACCTGGAGCGCTAATCCCGCGGCACCCTGGGGCTATGGGTGCTCCCTGGACTCGCTCCCGCGGGGCTGGCGGAGGAGGGGGCCCTTTGCTTTGCGAAGGCGTTGGGGGATTAGCGGGAGGATTGGTAAATCTGACCCCAGGTAAGGATTAAGACCCAAAAAAAAAAANAAAAAAAAAAAAGGAAAATCGTTGTGTTTTTTCCCGTGCCTGATGCACCGTGAAGATTAAACTGGGATGAGTCTGTGCGGCAGCCACTTCGATTAGGGGTGAGGGACAGCAGGGAGGGATGTGAGGATGGGACAGGGATGGGGGCTGTGTCTGGGGGTCTGGAGATGCCAAAGCTGGGGGAAAACGGGAACCTGGGGGAATGGGGGGTCTGTTGCCACTCCCCAGGGGTTCCCAGGCTGCCTGTGATTGATGCTTTGGGGGACCACCATATCCATAACCACTGCCAGCCTAATCCTGGGAATAGCTGGTGCTGGGCTGTGTGGGGGTGGCTTCAGCAGCTCATCCCAAAGGCCGATGGCTCGGTGGATAGGGCTGGGAAGCACCCTGGCAGTGGGGAATAAGTCCCCCACAGCCAGCAGCTGCCTCCATTAGAGGCTGGATGTGCTCTCATCCCACCCAATGTCCCTGGTCTGCATCCCACAAACCATCCCACCATGCAGCCACCTCCAAGGATAACCGGGGACCTGGTGCCTAATATTCCTTACCTTTTTCCAGGCCCCCTGCCCTCCATGGCTCTGGGGCTGGTGAGGCTCCCAGCAGAGCCTCAGGAATCTTGTCTGTCCCGCTGGTGATGCTCCCCTGGGAAATGATGGAAATGGGGACAAGGGGCTCTCCTCCAGGAGACAGAGTGGGGACATGTCCCTTCCCACTGCCAGGGGCTTGGGAAGAGACTGGCTTCCCTGCCGTGGTGCTCCTGTATCCTTTTGGTGATGGAGGGGCAAAGGAAATGGGGGAAAACCCCTCAGGGCTGTCTGACCATTCTGAAGGACCACGTGACCAGTATGTGTACTGGGAGGGAACTGGAGTGGCTGACCCCTCCACTGGGATAAGGCTTTTTGGGGGGCTGAGCACTGGCTTGAGGGTCAAGCAGCATTTTGGGGTTGAGCACTAGGTTGAGGGGCTGAGCACCATTTTGGAGAGCTGGCAACTGGTTTGGTGGTCAAGCACTGGTTTGGGGGTTTGCTGTTTTGGGAGGCTGAGCACCAGCATGAGAGTCAAACGGCATTTTAGGAGACTGAACCAGCTTGGGGCTCAAGCACAGTTTTGGGGGCCTGAACCCCAGTTTGGGGCCTGGGCAGCAGCTCAGTGGCTGAGCACTGGTTCAGGGGGTAGAGCACTGTCTTGGGGGTCAGGCACTGTTCTGGGGGGCTGAGCACCCTCTGAATGGTTAAGCACTGGTTTGGGGGCTGAGCACCGTTTTGGGGGGCTGAGCACCATCTCAGGGGTCAAGCACCTGTCTGGGGTGTTCAGCACCCACTCAGCACTGGCTTGGGGGGGTGAGCACTGGCCTGGGAGTTGAGCACGGTTTTGGGAAGCTGAGAGCCAGTTTGGCCAGCAAGCACCAGTTTGGGTGGCTGAGCACCATTTCAGGGGGCTGAGTACCAGCTCAGAGCTTGAGCAGTGGTTAGGGGGGTGGTTTAAGTGCTGTTCCGGGGCTGAGCTCCAGTTTGAGGGGCTGGATCCTTCCTGGGAGGGCTGGGGGGTCACCCCACTGAGGGTGTGCTCCTGTCCCCTGTCCCATCCTGGGATCTGGCCAGGGCTGGGGGTTGTTCCTGCTCTGTCTTTGCTCCCTGTCCACAGCACGGAGGGGCCTCTGGATGGGGAGTGTCAGGAAAAGCTGGCTCTAGGTCCCCTTGCTGCACCGAGTGTGTGGGCCCATCCCAGCCCTTCCCTGCCTCAGTTTCCCTCCTGCAGTGGAAGCAGAGCATCCCCCTTCCTCTCCAGGGGTCTCCCCGCTGCTTCCTGCCCACATTGTTCTGGCTGCTCTCCCCCTGGGCTGCCATGGGATCCCTGCCCAGACAGGTAGGGATGGGAAGAATCATCTCATCCCCACCCCCAGCGGGTGGGTGCTGGTACCCTGGGCAATGCTGGGTACCAGGAGCATCCCTGAGTGTTCCCCTGGGAACTCAGGTGTGGTGGGTGTCCTGGCAAACCCTCACCCAGCCAACTCTGTACTGGAGCCTCAGCCTGCTCTCCCAAAGGTCCTGGCAACCAGAAGTTGAATCTACCTGCCTGGAGCAGGGTGGCCCTCAAACTGGTGCCAGTGTGTGAGGAAGGGGGTGTGCGGGTGCAGGGGCACCATCCCCTGCCAGCTGAGCTGCTGCCATCGGGGTGGGGACAGCCATGGTCCCCTTCCCAGGGGGCTGCAGCTCTGGGGGGGTGAAGAGGAGCTGGAGATGTCTCCATCCGTGGGGCAAGGAGGGCATATGCTCACCCTGTGCAGGTCACCTGGAGACCCATGTGACACCCTGCCCATGCCTGGGCCAGCAGCCGCTGCACCATCCCCTCTGCCCCAGGCGAGGCCAGAGAATGGGACAGGGCTTTTTCCTGGCCTCAGGGCCATGCTGTGTCCCACAGCTTGTTCCTTGTGCCAGCACTTCCTCTGGAAGCACCCTTGGTCTCCTTTCTTCCTGGGAGATGCAGCCCTCCCCCTCCTCAGATGCTCCTCTCCTCCTGATGGGTGGGGGACAGCTCCAGACCAGGAGGAGGATACCTGTGGCTCCTTGTCCAGGGTCTGCATCACCCCAGCAGGGCTATGCCAGTGCCATGGCCCCCCAGGCTGTCCAGGATGTGTGGATACTGGGAGCTGATCAGAGTGTGATGATGGCAGAAGGTCTCCTCATAGGAGAGGGACACCACTGGGGACACCGGTCTCTCCAAGTCCCATCCTGGGGTACAAAATCATGCTCTTCCATCCCCTGGCTGGCTTTGCCCCGGAATGCTATTCTTGGCTGCACTCCCACCTGCTCCCCAAAGCTCTCCTGGGGGATGACCATGGGTCTCCCTGTGTCCATCCTGGACCTACCCAGGAACCCCATCCCAGAGCTGGAGTCAGTGCCCTGTAGTGGGGAGTAACTCCTGGGTCCCTTGGGAACAGATGCACCGCACCCAGCCTCACTGCCCCTGAGCACCCGCCGTCATTTATTGGGTGGAAATAGGAGGAACTTGGAAATTCAGAGTTGGAGAAAGGCCCGGGGATGCTGGGGGCTGGGAGGGCCCCAGGCCAGGATGACATCCTGAGAGCATCCCTCTGAGTATTCGCCCGGGAATGCGGCCGTAGGTGTGCGCGGGGGGGCTGGGTGCTCCAAAAGACACAAACCCCCTGTGGCTGAGACTGCCATAAACTCATCTCAAGGGCGAAAACAGCTGTGGGGCGAGAAGGGTGCTTGGCCACGTCCCTGCGCCGCTTTGCTTCAGCCACATCCTGTCAGGGGCGGGGGGATGGCTCGCTGTGGAGGGACCCTCCGGTGGGCTTTGTGCCGGGGGGGCCGAGTCCTGTCGGAAATCACGTGGCTCTGGGCCTTGGGGCTTTACGGGAAGCGAGGGTTGAGGCGAGGGGCAGCTCCCATCCCCCCGGGATGGCTTGGCCGGGGTTCAGCTCGGGATCGGGCCCCCGAAGCAGCTGCCCCGTGGCGGCGGCGGCCGCTTCCCGGCAGGCGAGGGGTGACGGGGGGGACGAGGAGCCGCCGTCGCTCCCCGGAGCAGATGGTCCCTCGGCAGCAAAGCTGCCCCTTCCGCATCGATTACCCGGGCCGGCCGTTTAACGATCGCTTTCCGGGGTTAATTAAACTCTCCTCGCCGAGGGCGGCTGCGCGGCGGGGCCCTACCTGCCTGCAGCCCCCAAAACGGGGGGGACGAGCCTGTGGCTGGAGCTGGGGTTTGCTTCCAAGCCAAACCTTAATATCCACCCTGGAGTGCAGCGGCTGTGCCAGGGGCATCGCCACCGCCGTGGCTGCGCTTCTCCCCGGGGCACCCGGAGCAAGGTCAGCTGCCGAGTGTGGTTCCATCCCACTTTCCAGGCAGCATGGGGTGCTGGAGCAGAGGCTGCCCGGTGTTTTCCCCTGACCGCTGTTTTTTTTGGGAGCGATCCCCACTACCTCGCTCCGCGGGGTTTGGTCTGCGCCCACCCGTGTCTCTATTCACAATGATTTTGGAGGAAGGCGTCGAGAGCTCGGCGGCAGACGGCGGCTCCGGAGCAGCACGGGTTGCCGAGCGGGTCGCAGCCCTGGGATTGTCAGGAGTTGCTGCTTTTTGCATATCTAAATGTGCCCTTTCAGCCGGCGCTCTCGGTCGAAACTGCCATCTTTTGCCTCATTGTCAGCCTCGCCGAGGTTACGCATCGTTTGCTGACTCACAGCCTCCTGCTCTAATTACTCGTTCAACTCCCTCCCTGGAGCCACCCGGCCAGTCCCGGCACATCCCCTCCCGCTGCTGCACCGCGGGCCGGAGGGCTGGAGCCGGGGCATCCATGCAAACCCGCCCCCCGCACCCGTCCCTGCCCGCGGGCATCGCTCCGCGGCTCCGGGTGCAGCTGAAAGTTGCTGCCCTGTTCGTCTGGTCCAGCATCCCACCGCTCGCACCCCTGGCATGGTTTTGGGGTGCAGCCGGGGTCCGCAGCTGGGGCATCCATGCACACTCCCCTCCCTGCACCCATCTCTGCCCGTGGCCATCGCTGCGAGTCTCCAAGAGCTTCTCTGCCGGTTGCCTGCTCCAGCTTCCCATGCTCACCCCCCGTAACCCCCCTATGACGGTTTTGGGGTGCAGCCGGAGGTTGGTGGGGGCTGTCAGGGCAAACACACGGCGCAGCCGACCCATTATCCAGGCGCTATGCCGGGGGGGCTCCAGGCTGGTGGCCCCACCGGGCAGCCCCCCCCCAGGCATTGCCCCGCTGAGGGATGCTCGAGAAGCTCCCACGCACCCTCCGAGCTTCCCAGGAGCATCCCGGGTGCCCGGCCCCCCCGGGGGAGCGGAGCCCGTCCCCCTCGGTGGCAGCGCCGGCTGGGACGAGCCGAGCGCTAAACCCGTAAGCTGAGCCTCTTTGATCCCCGTCCGATATGATCAGCCGCCGGGAAGCTCTGAGCCGGGCCCAGCGTGATTTCCAGCGTCGCGGAGATCCGAACAGACGCCGCAATTACCGACGGGATCGGGCTGATCCCGCTCTCGGCCTGCTGCTCCTCGCTGGCTGAGCTCCTGTCTGCCAGAAACAGGGAAAGCACCAGCTCTGACCTTTTTAATAATACTATTTTTGTTATCACCATCATCATCAACATCAAACTATCCCCCCATCCCAGGCTTGCCATTGCTGTCATGCCAGTGGGAAGAGCCTGCTCTCCCCTCCAGCATCTCCCTTCTCAGATCCTCACACCTTCCTAGGAGAGGGGACCCAAACGCACCCATCCCAGCAAGCCAGATGGATGCAGGGGCTCAATTTAGCTTTAATTAACTTGATTTTTTTATCTCCCCCTGTTTTTGGTCGGTAATACCAAGGCGGAAACAACATCCCTGCAAATCCATCTTGCTAAGGGAGGTGAAACCAAGCTGGGTAATCCGGTGGTAAGGACAGCGCTCCGACGGGTAATGCAGTCGCGCTCGCCGTGGAAGAGGAGATATTTTATATATTTATATATCAAGGGAAAAAAGAGCCGTGCATGTGTTTGCACAGGCTTCTGCCTGTCACAGGATGGTCCAACCACGCATCTTATCTCGTAAAGCCATATTTTGGCCCTTTCTTTTCCCCCCCAAGAAAGTGAATTTTAAGCGCCAGGAGACAGTGATGGTTTCTTTGGAGCTGTTAGGATCTGCCATGTACAATAAATCTGTCTTAGTTTGTGGATTATTGGCCCAATAGACCGTAACAGCTCTGTCAGCCCCTCCTGGCGCGCTGTGTCCGGCAAGCTCAGCCTTTGGTGGGTTTTCCTGGTTTTTTTATTATTTTTCAGCCGGAATTTGCTAAGGATTTTCCTGTGCCATGTGTGTGTACAGCAGCTGATAGGGAATTCACAGGCGCTCAGTAACGCTCTTAGGTTTTGGGGTTTTTTTTGCTTTTTAAAAATATTTCCCCTCTGGAAAAACCCAACGGCACGAAGTCCAAACCCCCACAACAGGATGAAGAGGAGGGCAGAGCCTTCCCTGCCAGAGTGGGGGCTGCCTCCCCAAAACTTGTGCTGGTTGAGAATGGGGTTTTACTGAATGGGGTTTTACTGCTTCCCAGTAGGATTTTCCCTGGATGGCCCTGCTCCTGCCGGCCGTTGTTCCCAGTCCACCGTGCTTGATCCAAACCTGGAAAAACAGGATTTCCCGGAGATGGCGTGGGATGGGGTTCTGGCCCCTCAGCCTTACCGGGCTGAGTAGCGCATGCTTCTCTCACCCTTAGCCTGAATTTGAGGGGGTCTAAACCTCCCGGAGTGGGGGGAATCTGCAGCTGATCCTGCCCCAGTGACAGGCACCCCCTGGTCCTGCTGCTTGGCGTGGTCTCAGCGTGGCCCTGGGTGATGATGTGGGGTGAGATGTGGGGTGCAGGTGTGGGGTGAGATGAGGGGTGCACAGTGATAATGGGGTGAGCACTGAAGGGGGGGCAGAGTGGGGTGCAGGTGTGGGGTGAGGTGTGGGGTGCACNTGGTCCTGCTGCTTGGCGTGGTCTCAGCGTGGCCCTGGGTGATGATGTGGGGTGAGATGTGGGGTGCAGGTGTGGGGTGAGATGAGGGGTGCACAGTGATAATGGGGTGAGCACTGAAGGGGGGGCAGAGTGGGGTGCAGGTGTGGGGCACAGGTTGCGGGTGCGGGCAGGGAGGTGTGGGCACCAGGCTGGTGGCATGGACTGGGGAGATGGGATTTGCTGTGGGGCTGGGGGTGGGGGCACACGTCCACCTTCGTCCTGGAGGCCAGCAGGAGGAGGCGTGTGGGATTTGGGATGGGGAGAGAGCAGGCTGAGCGCTCGGCGCCGTCCGGGACGGGGCTGTGCCAGGGACGGCGGGCGGTGCCTCGGGGGCTGCCAGCCGGGGATGCCTCTGAGTCCCCCCGGGCGCGGCGCTGGGGGAGCCGCTCTGGTCCCAGCAGCTCCGTAAGCCCATTAAGAGCTCAGGGAGCCTTACACCTCGGGGGGCTGCAGCAGGGACTTGCACTGCTTCAGCTTAAACCCCTTGAGCTGAAGCGGGGGTGCTGCTGCGGGGACACGGGGGCGCCCGTGGCCTCTGGAGACGCCCATCCTGAATCCCTGGCGTGGGTGCTGGCGGCTTCCCTCGGGATAGTGAAGGCTGCAGCCCTGGCACCAGGATTTGGCTTTGTTGCATTGTTAAAATGCATCATCAGGGTGAAAAAGTACATTTTTGGTCTGAAAAATCCTCAGAGGAGGATGTTCCCCCTCGGGGTGCTGTCGTTCAGCATCACGGTGTGCAGGAGAGAAGTGCAGGGGGGGCAGGTAGGTCCATCTGGGATGAGGATGGGGAAGCCACGCTGGTCGAGGGGAGCCTGGTGAGGAATTGCTTGGGAATTTTTCTACCCTTAATGTAAATGTCCCTTATGTCAAAAGTGTCAGGAGCTATGATAGTAGGAAACCCCCTTCTCCCCCCTCAGAGAGGTCTTCGTGAAGCTCATGGGATGAAAACAGCTTCATCACAACACTGAGGGAAATGTGGACAGTCCCTAAAATTCCAGCGGCTAGTTTCAGACCCAAGGATGGGTTTCTTTTTGTTGAATCCATCACCTACAAGTCCATATCCGCTGGTGCTCCAGCTTGCTGGGGGATGGATTCTGTGGGCACTGCCTGCCCAGCTCATCCCAGAGCCCTGCTCATCCCCCAGCCCTGCTCGGGCTCATCCTCCATGGATCATGCCACTGAGGGCGAGGTGCAGGACCCTCTGGCCTGGGGAAGAGGGAAGGGGATGGGATGGAGGAGGCTGGGGAAGCAGCAAGTGGAGCAGGATGTCCATCACGGAAGCTGAGAGCAGGCAGTGGGAACCCATCTGTCTGGGAGCCCTGTGCTCTGGAGCTTCCCTGCCATGCCAGGAGCTTGCCAGTGCTGTGGGAAGACCCATCCGGAGAGGGGGAGATGGGTGTTGGGTTTCTGAAGGGGTGAAACCCTGATGGGATCAAACCCTTCCCTGGTGAGGGGAGATGGTTCTCTTGCAGGGGGGTCACCAATCTGGCAGGCAGGTCCTGGGAGCAGGCTGGGGGTCCTGAACCCACCCTGGGATTGCTGGAGAAGGGCTGGATCACCTCGTGGCAGGCACCAACTACATCCAGCCTGCTCCTTGTCGTTCCAGCTTGCCACCTGGGAAGTGAGGGAAGGAAGAATTGCCATCTAGCTCCAGTTCGAGTGCAGCCCCTCAGAGCTTGGGGCCAGCGAGGTGCTGACACCCTGCTATCAGTCCCCTCAGAGCACGTCTCCAGTGCGATAAGCCCTGTCCAGCTCCCACCAAGTGGTGTTTCCTTCATGCTTCAGCTTCCCCAGGCTCGGTCTTGTGGCCCTTCCCTATCTTCCTCTGTGTTGTGACAGCTTGTTCATGGCTTTTTCCGTGGCTGCTCTCCTCAGAGTCATAGAGTGAACCTCTCTGTTTCTTACTGTGAGTCCCGCAGCTCTTTCAGCTGAGGGTCCTCCCATCCTGACTCATGCTGTGGCTGGTGGTGGTGATGGTGACCCCTTCTTCCTTCCCAGGACTCCAGCTCTGCTTTCCAACTATCCTGGGGTCGGTTCTTTAGGATCTGCCAGCTTCCCCCACCTCACTTGTGCCTTTTAAAAATTGCCGTAGAATCAGAAAATGCTATAGTTTGGAAGAGACATTAAAAACTATCTCGTTCCACCCCTGCCATGGGCAGGGACACCTTCCACTAGACCAGGTTGTTCCAAGCCCCGTCCAACCTAGCCTTGAATGCTTCTAGGGATGGGGCAGCCACAGCTGCTCTGGGCAACCTGTGCCACCCTCACAGGGAATTTCCCTCTAGTATCTTACCTACCCCTGCCCTCTGTCAGTTTAAAACCCTCACGCCTTGTCCTGTTACAACAGGCCATGGTGAGAAGTCTCTATCCACTGTTCTTCCTCACCCCCTTCATGCATGGAAAGGCCACAGTGGGGTCTCCTGGCTGTGCCCCAGGGACATTGACCCCCAGGGACAATCTGATCATTCCACAGCAGTCCCAGTGTTTCCTGCAGCCAGACTGGCATCTGATCAAAGAGAAAAGCTGGGCCTTGGCACAACACCTCCCTGCCCTGCCACCCCATCACGGGCCCGACAGTTTTCTGGGAACAGTTCTCCTAATAACTCCTGCCATCAGGTTGCCCAGGAGTGCTGTTTTCCTATCCTCTACTGCCATGTCAGGGAAGGAAGATGCCTTTCATTTTGGGCTGATTCTTGAAGAAGCATTAAGAACCAAGAAAGATACCCAAGAGGAATCTCTGAAGGAGAGCTTGGCTTGGGTCAGTCCATCTGTGTCCTCTGGCCTCAGGTGTGTTTGCTCACCCGAGAGCACGCTGTGTGTTGGGTGCAGGACTCCCCAGCCGTGGTCCTGGCTGGAGGCAGACCTCGTGTCTGAGGACGTTTGGGCACCGCCGATGCCAGTGATGTCCCCACCAGCAGCCAGGATGGGGCACCCCTGGGGCTCCCAGGTCCCCACAATGTGGTACAAACCCTCCCTGTGGCTCTGCCCTCCTGGAGGATGAAATGCTAAATGCTGGTTGCTCCCTGGGATCCAGCAGGTGCAGAAGGGAGGAGCATCATCTTCCTCTTGATCCCAGGATGCCCCAATTTGCCTGTTTGTTTGGGTGCCTCATTAACGTGGTTTCCTCGACTGCCCTTGCCCTTGAGTGTGCGGATGGCTTGGGAGATCCGGGTCTAGTGCTGTGACCATCCAACATGGAAACGCCCAAGGAGGGGGAAAAGACAGTGAGGGCTGCAGGAGACTGAGGACCAGTGAAACCAGTGCCTGAGGTGTTCCCTAGGGTGAACCAAAATGGGGGAGGACCTGCCAAGCATCCCAGTTGTGGAGGTGTTGGCAGCAAGTGACCCCATCCTCTGGCTGCCAGTGGCCTGGGCAGCACCCTCCCCTCTGCCAGGGCTCCAGCACTGTCCTCTTGCTCAGCACCTTCCAGCCTGCTCGCCTGTGCTGCCTGGAGTTGTCCTGGGCTCTCCAGTGCCTCCAGCAGGACCTGGCTTGCAGCTGGGGTCGGTCACCTGCGATGTCTCGGGGAGCAGGGAGCTCTCGGGGTGCACAGCAGCGAGCTCAGGCAAGTGCTTGTGTCTGAGCTAGAGAGCACCAGGGTTTGCTCTGTGTTATTCTGGATCTACAAGGGGAAAAAAAAGGGATTGCTCTTTCCCAGTTCCTGCATTTCCTGAGAGCAGCCCAGCTCCTAGCTTATCTTCAGACAGCCTCAGGGGTATTCCCTAGGAGTTTGGGAGTTTAATCAGGCATTGCTGGGGCATGTGAACTCTGCGGCGAGTCGCCGTTCCCAGGGAGGGGAGCGCCTCTCGCAGATATTTGGGTTGGCGTGCCTGGGCTGGGGGCTGGGCTGGCTGGGAACGCGCTGCTGCTTTTCCTGGGGATGCGACTGGGAATGGCTGGGGGTGACGACCTGCCTGCCTGCCTGGGAGGATTGCAGGCAGGATGCTGTGGGCAGGGTGGGTTCCCCTGGACATCCCCGTGGCGGGGCTGCCTGGGCTTCGCTGTGCTCCTCTGGACCTTTCATCCCCTCCAGCCCTGCCTCTGCCACCTGCCTCTTTCCCTTCCAAACCCATGGATTTTCCTTGTAGCATCCTAGGTGAGAGCTTCTGGTCCCCACCAGCCATCCTGATTATGACCTGGTGCCCTTCTTCTGGCCCCTCTGGCCATAACCCGACCCTGCTGCTCGTTTTATTTTGGGTGATTTTGAGTTGGGCAGAGAATCAGGATTCCAGTGGAAATGCCCGATGCCGGGCTCTGCTTCACCGGTGGAATCGAGGGCTTTGTTGCTGGCTCTTTCGCAGGCAGTATTTCTTTTTTTGGGGGCTGGATATATTTCTGGCAAGTAAAATGACGGATGCTCTGTTTCGTTTCCAGTGGCAGCGTTTCAGATTCCTTGCTCCAGGGCAGGAGCCGAGCGAACTCCGATTCCAGAGCAGCTCTGGTACCTTGGCAGCTTACAGGCCACGGGGTTTGCTTGAATGACAAGCGGTGCTGAGCGTGGGGAAAGCTCAGGAGAGGCAGTTTTGTGCTCATGCCTTCCATCTCTTGTAGGAGCGAGATCCCACGGAGCGGGGAGGCATCTCTGTACTGTCTTCCTGCTCTGCAGGCAAACTGGGAGGTGGTGGAAAGACATGGAGAAGGATGGCGAGCCCTGCCTTGGGGAGATACTCCCTGCATCACTGCTGGGGAGATGGGGAGAAGCAAAGTCTTGAGGCATTTCTGTGTGTTTTCTCCCTGGGAACATCCTCTTGGATGCTCTTACCCCAGCTCTGCCCGTGCCTCCCCTCATACCTGGCTCGGAAGGATGGAATCATAGAATCATGGAATGGTTTGGGTGGGAAGGAACCTTAAAGATCAGCCAGTCCCACCCCCTGCCATGAGCAGGGACATCCTCCACTGTCCCAGGTTCCTCCAAGCCCTGTCCAGCCTGGCCTTGAACACTTCCAGGGATGGGGCAGCCACAGCTCCTCTGGGGGACCTGTGCCAGGGCCTCTGCAGTGATCCAGGTGTGGATCCCAGGGGCTGGCTGAGCTGCACCCTGCAGTGCTGGTGAGCCCAAGCCACCAGGGAGGACAGGACCTACCAGCAGGGCTGGCCTGCTGTTGGGATGCTGCAGCGCCGGGGGTGAAGTGTGAGAGATGGGAGTCCACAGCCCGAGGGGTCAGGGCAGGTTGGGGATCTGTCTTCCTGAAGCTCCCCACCTTTTTTTGGCTCATCTGCATGGACCTGAGACACGTGTGGGTCTGCAGGCAGGGTTTGCCTATCCCTCACAGAGCTCCCCTGCACTTGGTTTTGGTGACAGAGAGAACCCTGACTGCTGTCTGCCCCCCAAAACCTGTACCCCAAAACCTCTCAAGCCTCTCTGACCCACTGGGCTTACTGAAAGCAACTCCCCTGGGCACCAGTGGGGATGGGATGGTGCCAGCCCCATCACTGTGGTCAGTTTTGGCTGTGCTCAGCAAAGCTGTGGGGCTGGGAAGAAACCAACTCGGACACCCTGAGGGCTGTGGGGTGCCTCACGGCCCCCTCCCAAAGCTGAGCTGGTCTTCCCCCTGCCAAGCCCCAGCCAAGCGGCCTTCCTCCCCTTTCTCTTCTTCATCCTATTTCCCTCCTGCCAGCGAGGCCAAGCAAAACGCGGTGCTGACCAAAAATAACAACCGCCGGCAGATCCAGACAATGGATAAACCCCCGGTGAGGGCGAGGGCGACCCGAATCCTCCCAGAGGAAGACGGGATTATTCGCCGTCCTCTTAGACATCTGTCAATAGCTGCCGTCTGCGGACCCGCTTTCCGACGGGGCCGTCGCCTTCCTGCTGGGAAAAGTGGTTCTTCCAAAGCGGTTGCCTTCAGCAGCAGGGATCGTGGGCACTTGGGATCCTATCGCTGAGCACCATAAGGTCCCCACCACCCACTAATGGCCAAACTCCAGTGCACTGAGCTGGCCCCGGCGCTCTCAAGTGGTGACAGTGACACAGGTGCTGGCGTGGGTGCACTGGCCCGTCCTGGTGCCAGCTGTCCTGGGACCTGGAGCAGCCTCTCGGTTTGTGTTCTGCCACCACGGAGTTGCTTGGTGGGATGTGGACGGGTGAGGTTTTGAGAAAGCTGGGAGCACAAGGGGATCTCTCCAGGCTGGAGCTGTTCTTGGAGATGATGGTGATGGATTTGGGCACTGCTGGAGGTGGCACTTGGAGGTGGCAGTAATGGATTTAGGCACAATTGGAGGTGGCACTGGTGGCCTTGGGGCTCTTTGCCATCCAGTACTCCCATGTGACTGTGCCTACGACTTCTTCCCTTATTTTTAATTAACTTCCCTTCACTCAGCCCATGCCGATGGGTCTCTCGGTGACCTGGATGTCGGTCAGACCCCGAGTAATTGACGCTGTAATCGCCCCATCTGTTAACAGAGCGATTCACACGTCTTAGTTTGGCCTGGGCATGCCACGTGTGGGTCTCCCCGGGGCAAAGCCATCCTCAGCCCCCCAGCTCTTTGGGGGTCCTGCCGGGATGCCCATTGTTGTTGGCACCTACCACTGGGCAGTGCCTGCCCCTGCCCACCTGTTCCCGATGCCCTGGGGTCATTTCTGCCTGGTCCCCTGAACCTCACAGCCCTGAATCACCTTGGGGACCTCACTTGGTGGACAGAACACGGGGAACTAGTTGGACCAAAGAGCTGGAGCTCCTCCAGAAAGGTCTGGGGGGGATCTGCAGAGGACAGGAGGGGTTCTGCTGGGCTGGGACTGATGGCGCATCTCCGGGGCGATGCCAAGCCGGGGGGAGTGGGCGAGCGGCAGAGCCGTGCCACGGCGCGTGAATGTCAGATGCTGCTTGGCTGCGAGCTGGGCTCGTGCGAGAGCAGATCTGTTCAATCCCATTTGGAGAGGGGGGAGAGGCGGGGGGGGCTCTTCCCCAGGCTCAATCTGGTAGGTTTTAGTTACAGTCGTTTTAGGATTTGGGCAGCGAATTGGTGCAGCTTTGGCACAGGGGGGGATGGATGAGCACCCCGGCTGCCAAGCCTCCCTCATCCCCCGGAATTGGGGAAGGGGGGGGACCACGCAGGTGGGTGCAGCCCCCGGGCTGAGCAGCGTGGCCGTCACCCGGCTCTCTGGGCAGCAGCTGGGCGAGCGGAGGAGGGGAGGAGGTGCCTGGCGTTGTCCGCAGGGCACCCGCAGCCCTGCAATGCTCGGGTGGACGCTTCAAATCGCGTTATCTCCATAGCCGCCCGGCTCTGGCCGCTCCGAGTGGCAGCGGAGATAAGTGGATTTCCAGGGAGCGCCTGGTCGTCTGACATTTAAGACTCCTTAATCCGCAACCACCACCCCGCGGAGGCAGGACGCAGCCACAGTTCCCAGCCGGGGCAGCCCCGGGCGCAGGTCGGTCCCTGCGGTGGTGGCTCCAGCTGTGCCAGGGCCACAGGGTGAGGGTCAAGGATGTGCACGGAGGCAGTGGTAGGGCACTTCCTTGTCCTCTCCACGATGATGGCCTCCTTGGAAGTCCAGGGGTGTTGCCTGAGTCAGGCATCAGGGTGTGGCTGTGCTGGCAGATTGGGAAGCCTGCAGCAGCCGTGGGGCTATGTGGAAAAATCCACCACCAGTGGGGAGGAAATATGCCCTTGCTGGATCCCTGGCGGAGGGAGCCCACCTGGGGAGGTGGTGTCACCTCCGGCCTGCTCAGCAGGATGTGGCATGGCCTCACCACGCTGTCCCTGAGGATGTGCCTGGCAGGACACATCCTGGCCCGCCCTGTGTGTGTGTCCAGAGCTGCCCCTGGGGTGCATCACCGGGGCCGAGTGGCTGCCTGCAAAGAGGAGACGGGTGAAAGCCACTCTGTGCACCATGATGATTTGCCATCTGCTTCCAGGGCAAACTCCAGATGCTGGATTTAATCTTCCATAGCCTTTTTAATTCAGGAGTTGGCTTCTTAACATCCCTCAGTGCCACCTCGGCAGCAGAGACAAGCAGAGTGGCTGCCACGACTGGCCCTTCGAAGGATGTTCTGGAGCACGAGAGATGAACTATGTCCATGTGAGTTGCCCATCTGGCGACCTGTCATACCTCGACCCATCATACCTCGACCCATCATACCTCTGGCTCTTTAACCTAGCCAGGGTGAGCCTGAGCACTCACAGCACTGCCCAAACCTCCCCCCAGGCCTGGGTGTCCTCTCTTGATGTCTGGAGAAAAGGTGGTGGGTGGTGGTAACTTCCATGGTACATCCAGGAGTGGATCTTCTGGCTGGACCAGTTTCTGGGAGGATGAATGCAGAGAGCAGAGCTTGGGGGCTGTTGGGTTGATAGAGGTGATGGCTTGCAAATAACAGGCTTGCCTTTGCCTCAGGCACCCGGTTATCAGGCACCATGGATGGGTGTCCTGTAGGGATAATCAGCCTTGGGAGATCGTGGATTGATTTCTCTCTTGGTTCACCTGCTGCTGGACATCTGGCTGGTGAGGCTGTGATGAGACATCACCGCCTGTTTCAGCTGACCTGTGTCACCTGGTGGAGGGAACAGCAGGCTCCACCGTGCTGTGGAAATGGGCCCCTGGTAGCTGAGTCAGCTGTTGCCACGCTGGGGTCGGAGCTGCTGTGAACCTTGTTCTGGTGGGGCTTGTTCTCCTGAGCCTTTGACCTGGGTTGCTGCTGGACCCTCTGGCTTGTGACAGTGCTACAGGGCCGTGGTCCTGTTCTACCCACCGGGTGTCTCATCCCAGGATGTGTTTCAGACACCAGGATGCCTCCAGGGTGTCTTGTCTCCCCACGCATCGCTCCCACCACCACGGTCCCGTGCTCCTGGCCATCTCAAGGTCCTGTCCACTGCTGGCCAGGGCAGCTGAGGAGCACAGGGACCACCTCCACCCCCTCTTTGGAGCTGCAAGGGGAAGGTGCCTCCAGTTGCAGCCTCCCTTGACCTACATCTTTCCTGGGATGCCTTTGAGAGGGGCACACGCTGGTGGTGGGCACCCTACTTTGGTCTGTCCGTGGCACGGCCGAGTCCGTCCATCCATCTGTCTGTCCACCCATCACCAGGGAGCGATGGTGGTGGGGAGGGGGCCATGCTGGGCGGGCGGCCACGCGGCGAGGGGGAGGAAGTGGGGACAAAAACGTGGCGGAGGGGACAATTGCAGCCTTTCTCCAGGCTGAAAAGACGCCGGGGTCCCTTCCGGCCTCGTCCTCCGTCTGCTGTGGGCGGACAAAGCCACCCCCCCAGTGCCCACCCAGCGCCCAGGGATTAGAAAAAAGGCGAATTTTGATTTTCTCCTTTTGTTTCCGGAGCCCGGGAGCAGCTCGGCTTCAGCTTTGCTGCTTTCTTCTCCCTTTATGCCGTGTCTGTGCACGGCTGACCAACCGGCGGCTTTTCTGGGAGGAGGGTGATTTATTTAAAATTAAAGGAAAGCAGAAGTTCTCCCTTGAAGACGAGACTTTTTAGGTCGGCGGGAGCTGATGGCTTTCCAGCCATGCTGCAAAAACACAGGGGAGCCAGCTGGAATTTGCAGCTTGTCATTTTTTTAGGAGAAGCGAAGCTCCTCTCCTGCTCCCCTCTGACAGTGAATGGTGCCTGCTACTGGGGGGACTCTCAGTCCATCAGCTGGCAGGGGTTTCTCTGGACCACCAGAGATGATCCTTTTGCAACCTTTATTTATTTTGGCGTTGTCGGGACTATTGCAGAGCAGTCTCCTGTGTGCTGGGGTGCAGGGAGCCCTGGGGCAGAGTGAAGGGGGTGAGGAGTGGTGTGGTGCTGAGAGCTGGGGGAAGGCCCGGGCAGAGGAGTATCCCATTTTTTTCCTCCCCCAGGACCACAGGAGAACACAGCTGCCTTGCCCCATCTGAGCATTCCAGGCTGGTGGGAGGCAGGTCTTTGGGGTGACCCATGGAAATCATAGAATCACAGGATGGTTTGGGTTTGAAGGGTCCTTTAAAGATGATCTCATTCCACCCCCAGCCATGGGCAGGACACGTTCCATGAGACCAGGTTACTCCAGTCCCTGGAGTAACTGGGTAACCCTCCAACCTGGCCTCGAACATTTCCAGGGATGGGGCAGCCACAGCTTCTCTGAGCAACATGTTCCACCGGTGCCGCCCCTTACCCTGGGATCCCCCAACTTTCAGACCCTGGACCTGGCAGGGGGTTGGTTGTGGGGGAGGAGCAGTGTCCTGCAAAGAACTGGGAACCCCTGGGTGTGGGCTGGGGCCTCGCGACCTTGGTGGTGTCCCCTTGAACCCTGGCGTCCCTCCAGGCTGTTAAGCTGCCCCGTGCAAAGACCCGGGCGAGGGAGCCCATCACGTGCCCCTTAATGCCGTGGCCGGGACTAAGCACCTTCTGACAGGGACCCAGATGACGCTGCCCGGCGCCTTCCCCAAGGGATGGGGGCCGGAAAAGGGGCAGGAACGGGACGGGGGGGAGCCCTCGCTGTCTTTACGCGGGTCAATCATAAAGAAGGGATTAAGATCATTAATTCCTCCCCCCGCTGCAATTAACGACGGGGCCGGGCAGCGGCTGGCGAGGAGCAGCGATATCTGCTGTGCTGGGTGGTCCCACGGTGTCAGGGCGGGGGACCCCCCCTTTAATGCGAGCTATCCAGGCACCCCCAGCACGCCGGTCTGGGGTCCCTGGCGAGGACAGCGTGGGGACAGGCCCGTCCCAGCTGGCACGGCCGCGGTGTCCGGCGCCTGCTGGCGCGGTGGCCCCGGGGGCTGGAGGGCAGCGCCGGGTGGTTGCAGATGGTGGGAGCTGGCGGAGGCAAAGCGGCGGCGGGACAATGGCGGGATTGTGCGGTGGCGCCGCTGGCACGGCTCGGCACGGCTCGGCGCCGCACCCCGTGCCAGCAGCGGGCACTGCCTTGCGCCGCTGGGGCTGAGTGCGGCCACGGCGCCGTGCCCGGCGGCTCGGTGGGTGCGGGGAGCTGCATCGGGTGGGCTGCGGTGGCCCCACCCCGCAGCCGCGGGTGTTCCGGGGGGCTGTGCCAGGCTGTGCAGCCATCGCCCCGGTGGGAGGGGCTGTGAGCGGGGACTCAGAGCTGCTGGCACCCGATCCGCGTGGCTTGGTGGGGCCAGCCGGGGAGGCTGGTCGCTATGTCTGGCTGCAGAAGAAGATGGGAACTGGTGGAAATGGTGACCACGGCGTGGCTTCGGCTGGTGTCCTCCCCACTTTGGCACAGGGACCCCGCTGTGGGGCTGTGGGCAGACCCATGCGGGCAGGACCCAGCTCTTTGCCAGGGCGATGCAGAGCATCTCCAGCGGTCGCGGCTGGAGACCACCCGTAGGTCCCGGGCAGCCCTGCGGCACGGTGGCTCCGGTGGCACACGGCGAGCGGGCAGGGTGGCAAATCCCGGGCCGGTCTGGCCGGGCGCTTGGCTCCCTGCGTGGCTCAGGGCGGGCGGAAGAGGCGCAGGGCCGCAGGAAAGGCGGCCGCGGGCAGGCGTGAGATAACACCACCGGGCGCTTTATCTCACATCCTCCCGTCCGGTGCTTTTCCTGCCGCGCTCCCCGCTCCGGCCCCAGCGCCCGTTGCTGTCGGCACTGAGGTGTGACCCGTCCTAAGGCCTCCAGGGACAGGTCCCCCACCTCCCTGGCAGAGGGGACGGGTGATTCAGCTGCATGGCAGCAGCTCGCCCACCCTCCCAGCACCCCGTCGCCCCGTTGGGGTGCACCCCACATCACCGCTGCCCAGCTTCCCCCCGCCTGGCCTGGAGCGGGATGCTGGGGAAGGGCAGCCCGTCCTGCCGCCGCAGCCCTCCCTCCCCACGTGGCCTGGCGAGCTCCCGGCTGGAGCCCAAGCCCTGCATCGATCCGCGCTGCATCTTAAATCCCGCAGCAGCTGAAGCAAGCGGTTTTCAGCGCCAGGGCGGGGGGGTTTCTCCGTGGGCGAGCCGGCTCTGGCACCGGAGTGAGACACCAGGGCTGCTTCCGCAGCCGGTACCTCGGTAACTGGCACAAGGACCTTGCCCCCATCAGCGTTTTAACAGCGATGCCCAAGCTCTGTCTGTGGGAAAGGGTCCTCCTGGGCTGTTGTGGGGTTCCTGGGGTTGCACTGCAGAAGGGGATCTGAAGGGTGATGGGTGAGCAGGAGTGGGGTGTGGGGGCACAGGGATGCCCCTTGCTCTGCTGCATCACCCCTGGGCAGGAGTGAGGGTCTCAGCAGAGCTGTTCACACATGGCCACATCCCTGTCTGGGCTCTGGAGAAGAGGGTGCCGGGATAGCCAGGATGGAGGGATGGGGTGGGCGAGGGGCCTCCTTCCAGTGCCACCCTCCCCCAGCTGCCGCCGGGGTGGGGACGTGGGTTCCTGCTCCACTAAGCTCTGCAGCTTTTCTCCTCTAAAGCCTGATTACTTGGCGGTGCCTGTGTGCGTGCGTGCTCGGGAGGGAGGAGGAGGAGGAATTTCACAACAACAAGTGTTTGCGGCCACACTGGGCCCAGCTGCCCCGGAGTCGCCCCAGGGACAGCAGCATAGCATCCGCTCCAGGAAGGCTCTTGCTGTCACTGCTGAGCCATGGCTCTGCTGGAGCAGCCGGGCATGTGTGCTGGGCACGCTGGGGCATAGCAGGAGGTCAGCACTGGGGCTTGGAGGTGGATGCTGTGGCTCCCTGTGGGGTTGAAGGTGGGCACTGCAGCTCGTGATGAGACTTGGAAGTGGATGCTGCAGCTCCCTGTTTGGTTTGGAGATGGACACTGCAGCCCATGGTGGGGTTAGGAGGTGGATACCATGGCTGCCCATGGGATTTGGAAGTGGATGCTGGAAGTGGCTCAGAATTGGGTGCTGCAGCTCCCTATGGGATTTGGGGTGAGCACTGCAGCTGTTGGTGGGGTTTGGAGGACGATGCTGTGGGACTGTGGGACTCGAAGGTGGACACTGCTGCTCTCCATGTGGCTTCCTTCCCCTGCCCAGTGCTGGCTCAGGGACAATGACCCAGGAGGAGAAAGAGGAGGAGGAGGAGGAGAGGTGCAGCATAGCCTGAGCTGGGTGAGGGGCATCCCTGGGATTGTGGGAGTTGGGGTGTTGCCTCCATGGCACTTGGCTTGGGAGACAAGGGTGGCTGCGGGGTGGGAACCAGGCACTCCTTGCATGAGCTCCAGCTACTGGCCTGGGAGCATCCCGCTGGCGCCTGCGGTCCCATCCGGCGCGGGGCCGCACGCCGCTGGAGCGGAGCGGGAGATGAGCCCCGTGACTTCCCTGGGGCTGCTGTCCCTGGGGGAGGAGAGCCGGGCACAGAGAGTCTTTAAGCATCGGAGTGCCATTGCTACCAGGCCAGGACTTCCCCTGTGACCCCCCACTTCTGTCTGGACGGCGACCCTTTTAGAGAGCAGCGGAACGGATCTCCACCGAGGTCCGTTCCCTGGAGTTCCTTTGTTCGCGGCGCTGAGATTTTCATGGCAGGGGGAGGAAGAGCCGCTTTGAAAAGCCCGTTGGCTCTTGCCAGCGCTAACTCTCTTTTCTTTTCTCCTTCCAGAGCCGCGTGGTGTGTCCCAGAGCCGCAGAGTATGTCTGTGCACTGAGAGCACCCTGAGTGCTCCGCAGCCGGCGCGGGAGGAGACGCCCCGTTGATGCGTGGTCCCGTCTGAGCGTCCCCGGTGGCTGGCGGGCTGGTGCTACCAGAAGAGCTTTGGGGGTCTTTCGCTTTGGCATTGGGGGTGGGTTTTTGGGGTTGTTTTTTTTTTTTTTTTGGTTTTTTTTTTTTTTTTTTTCTTTTTTTTTTTTTTTTTTGCTTGCATTTGTAGCTTTATCAGATGGCAGTCTGNTTTTTTTTTTTTTTTAAATTTTGGGGTTGGTTTTGTTGTTGTGCTCCGGGCACCATGTCAAATTCGGGCTCCCATCAAGACACTGGGAACAAGCCAGAGACGGAAAAAAGTAACCAAGATGACTCTCAACCCCCCGTCATCTCCGAGAGGAGGAACAAAAGTGGAATAATAAGTGAACCTTTGAACAAAAGTCTTAAGAAGTCCCGTCCACTCTCCCACTATTCCACCTTTGGTAGCAGCAGCTCGGTAAGCGAACATTCAGAGAAAGGCAACCCCTTAGCTAATGGCAGCGATGCGACTGTGGATAAAAGTCATTCTACCTCAAAGCACAAAAACATCTCTAGTATGCTGAGCAAATTAGACCGGATGTCGGAGCTCTCCTCAGAAGGACAGACCGCCCTCCAACAGTTTGCTCAGTCGACAGAAATGCTCAAAAGAGTGGTACAGGAGCATCTTCCTCTAACAAGCGAGCACGGGACTGGTATCTCTGACATGGAGGCAGTCTCAGCTGCAGAGACAATGAACGGCCCCTCTGATTTTCCTTACCTGGGGGCTTTTCCCATCAACCCAGGCCTTTTCATTATGACCCCTGCCGGCGTGTTTCTGGCAGAGAGCGCGCTCCATATGGCTGGCTTGGCAGAGTATCCCATGCAGAATGAGTTGGCATCTGCCATCAATTCGGGGAAAAAGAAACGGAAAAGATGCGGCATGTGCCCGCCCTGCCGAAGACGGATAAACTGCGAGCAGTGCAGCAGTTGTAGGAATCGCAAAACTGGCCACCAGATTTGCAAATTCCGAAAATGTGAAGAACTCAAAAAGAAGCCTTCTGCAGCACTGGAGGTAACCGGCCCCTCTCAGGCACCCTAACCCCTCCTCGGGCTGCGCTCCTGGGTTTGGATCTTGCCCTAGATAATAAAACACCTGGTACTTCTTACTTTTTTTTATTTTTCCCTTTTCCATTAACAGCTCTCACCCTGAGATGTGTGCTCTGCCCAGTGCCCCCAGTCCCCACCCCCCGCTATGTACGGGGGTTGATTGGTGTGGGGAGGAGGGCTGGGGTCTCTCCCTGGGCTCCCTGGGCACACTGGACTTTGCTCTCCCCTTTGCAAGCACAGGCAGCAGTGGGGCTCTGCTGGGGTTTTGGTGACAGCATCTCCTGTCCTCAGTGGGTGGCAGCTCCCTGAGCTGGGGACCAGCATCTAACCCCAGAGGAGGGGGATGACTTCTTGGGGCAGAGCTTTGGGTAACTGGTCATGATGAAACCTGTGGCCACAGTGCAGCCAAAGCCCAGCCCTTCAGCTCACTCTGCTCTGAGCAGGAGCTCAGCGGTCCCTGGTTTTGGGAGCAAACCACTGCAGTGTGTGCTGGGCAGCATCCCCAGTGGAGTGGCTGTGCCGGGTCTCCCTGGCCCAGTGTCCATGTGAGGTGGTCAGGATGAGCCCATAAGGCAGCAGCCGGATTTCCCGCGGCAGCAGTGCTGCAGACCCCACTGGCAGTGCTTCTGTTTCACCACTCAGCAGAGCCAGGAGCATCCCTGCTCCTGCTGGGGATGCCCAGGTGCCCTGGTGTGAGCCTCTGGATGGTGCTCAGGCTGTCACTGCTCACCATGGCCCACTTGTGGATGTCCTTGGCTTTGGAGGAGAGCCAAGAGGGGGTTGGGGTGCCACCTTGCCAAATCCACTGGGGAGGTGTGACACTCATGTGGGGACTACAGGGAAAGTCTGGTGACTTGGGTTGTGTGGGCCTGAAACTCATCAGGGCCCGTGGGCAGCTGCTGGTGGCGTGGCGTGGGTGGGGGCTGGGTGCCAGCAGGGCAGGGATGTCCCATGGACACACTCCCTCCCCCTGCATGCCCAGGTGCTGTGCTGAAGCCCGGTTTGATTTTCCATGAGCTGGTCCCTCTGTCAGCCATGCCAGTGTGCTTCCTCCTTCTGGTGAGCACATCCCCATGGAGAGACAGCAGAGGCTACAAAGTCACCTGGACATCAGCTGGATCGTGCATCCCGGCACGAGGGCTTTGCCCATCCTCTGGTGGTCCCTGTGCAACCAAAGCCCACTGCTGCCTTAGCCATGTTCTACGTTTTTCAATTAGCATCAGCTCTGAATGAATACTGAAGGGGAAAAAAAAATCTATTTGGGCGGTGGGGATGAGGAGAGGGGGACTGTGTCTTTCAAAAACCGCTGTATTGCTAAATTATATTCTTGTTCTAATTTGCTGAGTCAGTGATCTGGAAAAAGGGAGAAAGGGAAAAAAAAGTTCATTTCTTCCAAAGAGTCCTAAAGCGGGTCAATAGACTCGGAGCTCGCAGCAGCCGCAGGAGTCGCTCCCTTCTCCCAGCGCTGGGTCTGGGGGTGATAAATAGCACCAGGAGCCTGTGGAACAGTCACCCCTGTGATGGGTTTCTCCATCTCATGACTGGCTGGAAAACTGGGGCCACTGAAATAGGGTTCTGCTTCTGGTAGAGCTGGACCCCACCAGAGATGTGTCCCCATCCCGCCTGGGCATGACCATAGGTGTGTTGAGGCCCGAGAGAGGTGTGTCCCAGGCCTGCCAACAGAGACGCCATCGTGCTGGTGGGATGGACACCTGGGCAGGTGTGGGTCACTCCAGGGCATCACCATCCCCTTTTCACGACAGAGCCTCCCCTCTCTCAGACCATCTACTTGTGCCGTGTGTTGGCCTTGGTAGGGTCGTACGAGATTGTGGCTGGGACAGGGACACTGTGACCCCGGCTGATGTCCCAGGTCACCTGGGTCAAAGCTGGGTTGTTAAACCCAACCCTCTGTCATGTAGCCTTGCTCATACCTTGTATGGGCCATCTGTAGGGCAACCACCAGCGCCTGTGCTGTGCTGGAGACCTGTCTGGAGAGGGCCAGGATGCAGAATTCCATGGATGGCTGGTCCTGGTGTGGTGCCATCACACCGCTGTACTCCATACTGGGACAGAGGGGGCCACTCAGTGGCCCTTCATATGGGGCTGAAACATTCACAAGGCTCTGTGAAGCATCATCCATGTCTGTGGGGGGCAGTGCCATGGTCTGGGAGAAGGACAGTGACTCTGTCCTGCCACCCCTGTGCATCCAGAGGAACATCCTCGAAGAGCTCAGACAGGGGCTATGATTAAACATTGATCTAAAATCAAGCAGTAAAAAAAAAATAGAATTAAACCTTTACAGCGGCATAAAAAAACGGGCTAAATCCCTCAGCCGCCGTTAAGCTTTATCTGCACATCTACAGAGCCCGAGGAACCGGTCACTGCTGGTGTCCCGCAGTGGTGGGGCTGCCCGGGGCTCTGAGACCAGCGAGGTCGGGTGTTGGGAGCAGGCAGCAGCACGTCCCTGCCCTGACCAGGCTCCTCTGGGCTCTGCCAGCCCCAGCAACCCCGGCTGATGCCGTGGGGGCTGCTGGCCAGGCCAGCACAGGCCACCCTGGGCTTCTCTGCAGAGCTGTAGGTCACATGAAGGCTGTGAGTAGTTGGGATTTGACTCATCCGAGCTGTTCTCCATCCAGAGAAGCTGTGCTGAAGAGCCTTGGTGCCCCAGCTAGTGCCAGTGAGGGTCACTGTCACCCTCACGTCAGCCTCACAGGGAGACTCTTGCCATGGAGGACAAGGGGTGAGCGTTTTAGCCTGAAAGAGGATAGATTTAGGTTGGACATAAGGTGGAAATGTTTATGATGAGGGTGGAGAGGCCCTGGCACAGGTTGCCCAGAACAGCTGTGGCTGCCCCATCCCTGGGAGTGCCCAAGGCCAGGCTGGACAGGGCTTGGAGCAGCCTGGGATAGTGGAAGGTGTCCCTGCCCATGGCAAGGGAGTAGAGTGAGATGATCTTTAAGGTCTCCTCTATACCATTCTGTGAGTCTGTGATTGGGGGGATGAGGGGGATCTCTCCTGGGCATCCACGTTAGAGCTGGCTGTCCATCTTCCTTGAATAGTAAAGGAGCAGAGGTATTTATCCAACATCTCCTTCCAGACCTGTGGGGAGCCCCCTCTCCCCCTGTTCTTCTCCCCTGGGAAGATGGATCTGGGTAGGTGGCCTTTGCTGGAAAGTCCACCTTGCTCTGCCCTGCCTGTTCTGCATTCAGTGCCTTGAGTGGGATCCAGTGTGGTCAGTGTGGTGTGCCCCAGGCCCGTGCATCGCTGGGCACAGGCCCTTGTGCCTTCCCGGATGCCTGATGCCGTGTCACAGACACCTTGGGGAAGGGGTGATGCCTGCAGCCTGTGACTGCCCCAGCTCAATTTGCTCCCCGACATGGGCTGGGAGCAGGAGCAGGTGAGACCTGTCAGCAGCCTGGTGGGCACCACCAGCTCTTGCTCCTTCTGGCCTTTCACCCCCCTCCCCTTGCCCAAGCCCCATGTTTGGGTTGTGCCTATGGAAGGGAACATTCTCCTGCGGGGATGGGGGCGATGCTGCCCTGGTTTTTCTTTGAGCCTTGGTAGGTGTCTTGATCCAAGAGAAGGACCCAGTGAGATCTGGCTGACTCCTGTGTGGAGTGAGGGACCAGAACGTGTCCGGTTTGACTCTTAGGATGCTGCATGAGGTGTCCCAGGCTGGCACACAGGCTCAGTATTGTGCCTTCCTTGCCCCATGGCAGCCAGTCTGCCAGCCCACGCCTGTCACTGCAGCCTGTGGCCTCTTTCCTATTGGCGTCCCTTGCTTGTTTGGAGATGTGGGACCTGAAGTGTCCTCTGAGGTGATCGTGTGGTGATCCTGTGGTGATCGTGTGTCCAGCTGGCACAGCTTGGCCTTGCTTGGGGGCTGCTGGCGTTGACAGACATCGTGGTCCTTGCATACTCCACCCGCATTCTCGTGAACATTGTGCAGGCTTTCCACCTCATCCAGCTGGGAAATGTCCCTGGTTCTCCTTCCAGAGGACCACAGTGCTACGGGGGCATGACCCCACACCATCTTTCCTGGAGGTGGCTTCAAAGAGATCTTGTCTGTTGCTGGGCCCTTTGTTGGCCATGGGGTTGAGCCTGGTGGGGCTCCTGCCTCTTCCCCGTGAGGTGCTGAGAGGTACCTGGTGGTGCCCGGGGTTGCTGTGTTGGGGTCAAGGTTCTTCCTTGAGGCTGGGGAAGGTTTCCCATGTCTTGAGCAGCTCCTGCTCTGATATCCTCAAGCCCGTCCAGCTCACTCCCTGCCCCAGTTTCCCATCCAAATGCGCTCCTAAACCTATCCAGTGCCAGGGCTCCTGTCCTCTGGGTGTGTCCGTCTGTCCATCCATCGCAGGGGCTGTGGGGGCTGGCAGTGAGGGGGCTGTGCTGGGCTGTGCCAGGCCATGCCAACTGCCCACGGCCTGGCCATTGTGCTCCCCGCTGGCCAGAGGGGAAGCTGGGGGCTGTGCCCTTGTGCCAGCTGCAGCACGGGGACGTGGGGACATGGGGACACGGGGACGTGGGGATGTGGGAGCAATGGCCGAGCTGCTGTGCTGGTGCCTGGCCAGGGAGGGGGGCTGGCAGCAGGGGGACCCCGGTCTCCCTCCTGCTGGCATCCTGGGTTGGAAGTCTTGGGATGTACAGCTGCATCCAAGGGTGCTGAGCCTGGGCTGGATCCGTCCCCGGGCTGGGGACCAGGGTGCCGGGGTGGGGGTGAGGGGTGGGTGCCCAGCCCTGGTGCTGCACGCCTGTGCCGGGCCCGACCTAACGCCTTGTCCCTTCTTCTTCTGTCCCCCTCCCTGTCTCTCTTCCTTTCCAGAAGGTGATGCTTCCTACAGGAGCCGCGTTCAGATGGTTCCAGTAGGAACGGGAATCCCAAAGCTCTGTCATCCAAGTGCAATGTCACTGCTTGCTTGTGTTGTCTCAGGCAAGGGATTTTTGGCTGAAATGAATGGATGCACCTGTGTCTCTTTAGAACCAAAAATATTTTCTCGCAAATCTCATTCCTGTTTTTATAATTTTTTTCTTCTTTTTTTCTTTTTTTTTTTTTTTTTTTGTTCTTTTTATAATCTTTTNGAGCCACTTAAGGGTCAGGATGAGAGGCGTAAGATTACTGTAACAAAATCTGCTCTGAATACAAACGGAGAACTTCTGTTTGTGATGCTGTTAATCCAACACCCTTTACAAACACTGTACTTACAGTTAAATAAAGCAGCATAAAAATGGGAGAGAGAAAGAACCAGATATGACTTTTGGCTCTGGTCCGAATTGTCTGAAGAATGCTCTTTTTGTAAGTTCCTTTCTTAAGTCCCTTTGCACAGAGGGAATGAATGCAAGCGCCCATCCTGTTTATGCAGAATCACTTTACTGTGATATGACTTCAGTGTGAGTTTTCCCCTCAAAACAGAGAGGAATTAACCTAGGGCAGATTCTCTCATCAATAACTGAAATGTCATCACTCCTAAAGAGTGTCAGTGACCAAAGTTGTTTATCCTTGGGATGACTTGGCAAATCCCCTCGCCTCCTGTCTTCTACCAGATTCTCTGGGGTTTTTTTTCTTTTTTTCTCCTTTCTTTTTTTTTTTATTTTTTTTTTTTTTTTTTTTTTTTTTTTTTTTTTTGCGTTCGTTTTAACATCTTCGAGTCCTAGTCAGACATTTAACTGCTTTTCAAATAAAAAACAAAAAAATAATTAAAAGAAAAAAACAATGGATCTGTAAAGTACCAAGACTTAATAGACAGAGTATGGACAATCAGTTTCTTTCTGTGTTTTGGTGTTGATGTTGTTTATGTGTGAAAGATGCAGTACTTGTGTAGGGAATGTAAATTTACAGTAACCTTTTAAAATCTAGTTACTAATAAGCACTACTGTAATTTAGCACAGTTGTTTAATTGCACCCTCATTTATACTTTTTATTTGATTCTTTCCCATCATACAATAGAGTGGATAGTTTCTAGAATGCCTCAACTTCATGTTTATAAATGAGAATATGTTTAAAGCGATGTAGTATCCCTTCTCCTCGCCATTCACCTCTGGAAGTTTAACCCACAAGAGGGTCGGTATAAAAGGTGGAAGAAAACAATTGCTACACAACTGGCGGAATTCAAAAAAAGGAAAAAAAAGAGTAAAAAAAAGGCAAAAAAAAGTCGTTGTTAGTTTATTAATATAGAACAAGAAACGCTGCGTACAGAAAATCCTCCTAATTGCAACGGTTTACTCCTAGAAGTAATTTTTGTAAACTTACAGAAGGTAAAATCAAAATAAAACAAATATTGCAGGACCTGTGCTGAAGCAGTTACGCAAAGTGATATTTCTCTTCTGTTCACCCCCCGTCTCTCCAGCTCTCTCTCCATCATTAAATTGAAATGCTGTTTGTAATGTTTTAGCGATCCAGGCTGTTTTTGTGAATAAAATGAATGCATGTTTTGTGTCATGATTTCCAGCTTGGTTATTTCTCTCCCACCCCTCTGTCCAGCCCTCCAGGCCCCCCGGCAGCAGAGGTGGCCCACGTGCCGTGGTCCTGCTGGCTGAGGGGACCTCACCAGTGACGATGCCAGAGCATGGTGGGATGGTGTGATGAGCTGAGCTGCAGTCGCCCCGGCTGCTAAATCCCCACGGTTAATCCTGGCAGGGACTGGGCTGAGCCAGCCTCGGCTCCTCCCGGGGATATTTCCCAGCCTGACCTGCCTGGAGTTTTACCCAGCAGTGCCAACACCATTTGTTTTGGTGAAATAATATTAATGTGCCATGGAGAACCGCGGTGGGGCTCGTGTTGTTGGGACAAGCCTGAAAGGAGCTCCCAAAGGTGAGTGGGTTCCAGATGGCTTTCCAGCCTGGCCTCACGGTACTGGATCAGCAGGATGGGATGGAGGGGACGTTGGATGGGCTCAGCCCTGGACAAGCCATCAGGTTGCTGCCAGTGCTTGGGAATCATGCCAGGCAGGTGGGCTGGGAACCTCCTACCAGTCCCATGGAGGTTCTCCAGGTCATCCCAGCCTGACAAGAGGTGGATCCGGCGGGACCCAGCAGTGCTGGCTCTGCCTTGCCGTGAGGAGGTAGCGAGAGCCTTTGTCCCCGGCTCCAGCCAGCGTTTGGGCCAGCATCTGTTGGCCAGATGTGCACCCGGAGGAGGGGGGTGACAGCGGTGCGTGGGCTCTGTCCCTGCCCGGCAGCGACCTGCTGGGATGGAGCAGAACGTCCCTGGGGAGAGCTGCCCCAAATGCCCTCTCCAGCAGCATTCCCCCCGGCTGCCCCTGCAGCTCCGGGAGGTTTGGAGTCCAGACCCAGGCACCCCGGTCACACCAGGGCCTGAACCCAGGGCTGTGGGTGGGGACGATTGTGGCACGCGGGGACAGTGGTGGAGCTGGGCCAGCGTGGCAAGGGGTACAGCTCAAGGCCTGCAGGGACAGACAGACCCTGGTCGTGCCCCAGCAGGGCCCTGGTGTGTGGCGTGCCCAGTTCTGCTCTGACTGGGGTGGCACCGGCAAGGGGCCGCTGGGAGCTGGTTCCCAATCCGTGTTGCTCACACAGCCGAAATCACTTAGCAGGAATGTGGTGGGGGTGTTATGGGAAAAAGGAGCCTGGCTGGTTTCTTTATGACTGTGGCTAAGGGTTGGGGCTGTGTGGAGGCACAGTCCTGGCACCCGGAGGGAGCCAGCCCCTACCCCATGCTGGGAGAGTGTCCTGGGGAGCAGCACACAGAGCCCCCTGCCCAGCCCTGATCCCCTGGGGAGCTGCAAGGGGGGTGCTGCTTCATCCCACCCACAGCTGGGGCTGGGGACTGCTGGGAATGTCACCCTGGTCTGGCTGTGTCACCCACAACAGCGCTGTGCTCGGGGCTGTTGTTGGCACAGAGCAGTGCTTGGGGAAATGCCATCATGGCACAGCAAACCCCGCTGTGCCACGCTGGCAGGACACTGGCAGGGACCATGGGCACTAGCAGGGGAGATGGGCACTGGCAGGAGAGGAGAGTGACAGCAGGCATGTGAGGCTGCCAGGGAGGACACAGACATTAGCAGGGAACAAAGAGAGCAGGGGCTTCCCCATGCAGGAAAACAGATCTGGGAGAAAAGAATCAGATGTGGGATTCAAACCCTGCCTGTGAGTGGGATGGGGTGGTGGGGAGGCGGGATACGGGGTGCTGGGTGCCCTCCACCCCACTTCCAGCTCAGCCCCGTGCTGGGCTGCATCCCTGCCTCCCAGGGGTGTGTGTGTGTGGGAGGATGGCCCTGTGCTGGCCTGGAGCCTTGCCTAACGAGCAGGACCTCAGGCATCCCCCGAGGGTGAACCCATCCCCTCCTCCACGCTCACCCTCCGCCAGGCACAGCCCCTGTGCTGGGCTGTCCCCACAGCTGCTGCTGGGGCAGTGGCACCCAGGGCTGCTGTCCCCAGGGTGCCCGCTGGCAGCCAGGTGACACAGGGCGCATGGGATGATGATAACGAGCTCGGCACGGCGCTGAGGGACAACCCTGGGCGCTACCACGAGGGCTGGCCTCGAGTCTCTCTTAATTAACATCCTCATTAAACAGAGTTAGCAGAAGGGCAACCANCGCCGTGTCCCCTGTGCTGGCTCTCAGCCTGGGGCAGTGGGCTGGTGGCCGCTCCATCCCGCTGTCCCCCGGGCTGCAATTAGCGGGCTGACCCCGGGCTGACCCGCTCCCCCGGCGTGGGGATGGGGCAGGATGCAGGAAGCGCCGAACAAAATGGGCTTCAGCCGAGCCGGATGGCGGGCTCGCCGCGGCTGCCGCCGGCCAGGCGTGACCTCCCGCGGCCTGCGCCCGCTGCCGGGCCGGCCGGGACAGCGGGGACACGGCGGGCGGGCAGGGGTGGCTGCGAGGACCTCAGTGGTGGGGTGGGAACCTCCGTGAGCACCGAGTCCTGGTTGCTGCAAGGGGACCCAGTTCACACCCAGCCACTCCAAGGGGAGGTTGGCATGGTGGGATCTGCTCGGGTTTCCTTGGTAGGGGCACAGCACGGCCCAGGGGGCTGTGGGGACCAGCCAGCCCCAGTGCCAGGTGTTANCCTGCCTGTGAGTGGGATGGGGTGGTGGGGAGGCGGGATACGGGGTGCTGGGTGCCCTCCACCCCACTTCCAGCTCAGCCCCGTGCTGGGCTGCATCCCTGCCTCCCAGGGGTGTGTGTGTGTGGGAGGATGGCCCTGTGCTGGCCTGGAGCCTTGCCTAACGAGCAGGACCTCAGGCATCCCCCGAGGGTGAACCCATCCCCTCCTCCACGCTCACCCTCCGCCAGGCACAGCCCCTGTGCTGGGCTGTCCCCACAGCTGCTGCTGGGGCAGTGGCACCCAGGGCTGCTGTCCCCAGGGTGCCCGCTGGCAGCCAGGTGACACAGGGCGCATGGGATGATGATAACGAGCTCGGCACGGCGCTGAGGGACAACCCTGGGCGCTACCACGAGGGCTGGCCTCGAGTCTCTCTTAATTAACATCCTCATTAAACAGAGTTAGCAGAAGGGCAACCAAACCTGCCTGTGGCCCTAGGGCGTGCTGTCACAGGGGGCACAGCCGTGTCCCCATCCCCGCTTGGCCGTGGTGGCGTGGGAAGGTGCCAGCAAGCAATGCCGGGTGAGGCCCTGGCGCGGGGCTGGTCCAGTGGCGATGCCAGCGGTGTTTTCCACGTGGAGTGGTCTGGCTCAGGGAGGACGGGTGCTGGGGTGAGCTGCAGCAGTGGTGCCAGAGGCATGTCCTGTCCTGCCGCAGGGGCACCCCAGCACATTGCGGGGTGCCGGGCGCAGCTGCGGGGTGTCACCACGCCGTGTCCCCTGTGCTGGCTCTCAGCCTGGGGCAGTGGGCTGGTGGCCGCTCCATCCCGCTGTCCCCCGGGCTGCAATTAGCGGGCTGACCCCGGGCTGACCCGCTCCCCCGGCGTGGGGATGGGGCAGGATGCAGGAAGCGCCGAACAAAATGGGCTTCAGCCGAGCCGGATGGCGGGCTCGCCGCGGCTGCCGCCGGCCAGGCGTGACCTCCCGCGGCCTGCGCCCGCTGCCGGGCCGGCCGGGACAGCGGGGACACGGCGGGCGGGCAGGGGTGGCTGCGAGGACCTCAGTGGTGGGGTGGGAACCTCCGTGAGCACCGAGTCCTGGTTGCTGCAAGGGGACCCAGTTCACACCCAGCCACTCCAAGGGGAGGTTGGCATGGTGGGATCTGCTCGGGTTTCCTTGGTAGGGGCACAGCACGGCCCAGGGGGCTGTGGGGACCAGCCAGCCCCAGTGCCAGGTGTTAGAGCCATCCAGCACCTCTGGCACGGCTGGGCCATCAGTGGGTGCTCCCTGGCGTGTCCTGGGCTGAGCTGACACCAGCTTGGCTGGGGTTTTGGCAGCCCCACAGCAGCCGGATGGGACCGATGCAGGTCACCCGGGGGTCCCCAGGCGTGGGCCGCTGTGGGGGATGCTCACTGTCACACACCTGGCCTGGCTCAGGCTGGAGCCTGGGGCTGCTGGGACAGCTTGGTTGGGACCATTAATCTGAATAAGGCTCCCAGGTTCTGTTCCCTGCAGCTGGCCAGGTGACCTTCCCTGTGTCACACATCATGGCAGCTTTCCAGGCCCATTTCCAGCCTTGGCTGAAGTTCTTCAAAAGGCTGTGGAGTTTTCGAACTCAGGCTAAGGATGCCTTGTCTCTTTGCACATTCTCCACTGGGAATGAGCTCTTTGTTGACTTCTTCCCCACAAACTTTGCATGCTAAAGTGTTGGACAGGGCAGGAGGGTCCCACGAGGTCTGTGGGATGCTGTGTTGTCTCTGCACCAGAGCAAGACTTTTGAACAGGGCTTTTCTCAGGGAAGAGGAACCATGGGAGATCCTTTATCCATGATAAAGGCTTGACATCCACATCACTTCACCTCTGGGAATTCCGGAATTCCTGACCTACCACCACACAATGAGATGTCCCCATGCCTGAGCTGGGGCAGGACGATGTTTACCCAGCAGCGTCCTTGGGAAGGACTCCCTAGGTGGAAGCTGACACCCATTCCTGCATCCTGCCAGCCCACCCTGGGATGGGCTGTGTCCCCAGCAAGGCAAAGCTGCAGCTCCAGCTGGCCGAGGGCCCTGGCTGGCCGCCCTGCTGCGGCTCTGCAGGAGGCTGGGGATGTCACTGCAGCCATCACAGGGTGGCTTCTGCACAGAAACTGCCTGAGGTCCTCCTGCCCTGGGGACCGGAGCACCACCAGACCTGGCATCCTGCCTGCAGCTCCACGGTGCTGCCTCCATGGAGAAGCTGTCTTGGTTTGGGGTCTCAGGTCCCTGCCCTGCACCCCACAGAGTGGATGACTGCTTGGGGCATGCCGGTGGTGCTTGCATGAAGGAGGACGCCTCTTCCACGCCCAGCTCCTTCAGCCCCAGCAGAGAACTGCAACGCCCATGGCTGCGGGCAGCAAGGACCGTTTAGCCCAGGGGAGCCCTGGTATTCCTCTTTTTGATCACGATCAATGCCTGATTATTCCTGATGAGCACATCAGTGCTCCCCGAGCCGTGCCGCTCTCCCAGCCAGCGTCTGCTCGCTGCAGAGCCCACGCCAAGCCACGGCAACTCCCGCTTAATCGGGGGCTGGCTGCTGTGCCAAGGCCGGTTTCAGCACTGCGTCAAGATGTTTTAAGGCCAGAGCAGTCAGGATTTGTGAGAAATAGGTCGGCCTGTGACAGCAGAAGGAGGCTACTCGGTGCAAGACGCGGTGTTATCGGGCAGGGGAGGCAGCGGCTGGCACGGCGTGAGCCTTCAGCCCTTGGGTGACGATGGGCGGATGACAGCGGCTGAGCAGGGGCTTAGCAGAGGTGACAGGTACCACCAGCCCCAGCTGGGGGTTTGCAGCCTGCAGCCTCTGCCTTGCTTTTGGCCAGCCATCGGTGCTGACAGCCCTGGTGAAGCACTGGACCGGGGAGTTGTGTCTCCCCCCGCCAAAATGCTGTGAGTGGATGTAGTGCTGGTGGAGGTG
>VYXC01007321.1:687461-699145 GCA_013397175.1 Platysteira castanea | reverse complement strand
TTTTTGTGTGTGTGTGTGTGTTGTTTTTTTTTCTTTTCTTTCTGAAGGTAGTTCCTCCCCTTTCCAGGATGATGAGAACAGCAGTGGGAGATTTATCCTTGAGAAGGGAAGGATTCAGAGGGATCTAAAGCAGCTGTGCAGTACCTTTGAGGAGGTATTGGAGAAGACAGCCAGACTCTTCAGAGCAGTGCACGGTGAGAGGAAGAGAGACAACAGGTATAAGGTAAGTTAAGATAAGCTCGGACAGGTGATAAAGACACACTTCTTTCCATGAAGGCAGCCAAGCATCAGCAGCTTGCCCAGGAAAGCTGTTCTGTCTCCATCCTCCGAGGTTTTCAAGCCCCACTGGACAATGAGGTCTTGCAGTCGACCTTGCCTTGAGCAGAAGGTTGAGCTAGAGACCTCCTGAGGTCCCCTCTGACCTGGAAAATTCTGCCACTCTGTGCTGAGGTCAGCATGGATGGGCTCATAGGAAGGACGACATTCCAGGACTGCTCCACCTCCTCACGCAATGAACTCCAAAGCAGTTTTTGGGTCCCTGAAGGCTGGAAGTAGGTGGCTGAGCCATGTCTAAGGCCATGGATCACCATGCACTGGCTTCATGGAAACATGTAATAAAATCCTAGAATGGTTTGGGTTGGAAAGGGCCTTAAAGCTCTTCTCATTCCCACCCCCTGCCCTGGGCAGGGACACCTTCCACTGGGGCAGGTTTCTCAGAGCTCCCCCTCTTCTGCGCTAGGACATCGGGTTTGATAGAGCCCATACCCCATCCATGGCGTCTCCTGGGCACGTGTCCCATCCCAGGACTGTCCCAGGTATCAGCGTGAGGCAGAAGGAGAATCACGAGGTCTGGCAGCCGCCCAGCTGTGCCTGAGACAAAGGGACCCAGCGGGATGCCCAGAGATGCACTCCTGCCATCCCCTGCTGTGCTGCAGGCCAGTCTGGAGCACTCGGGGCCTCGGGGGACCAGAGGGAGGCTGCAGTGGTTGAGTCAGTGCCTCTGAGCTCAGACTCGTAAAAAACCTGCGGACCACAGCGGCTGGGAGGGCTGTGCTGATGTGCAGCACGGCCACGGTTCCTCCCTCCGTGTTTTCTGTGACCTCTTTGCAAGGCAGCTTTTGGTGCTGAGGTCCACATCCTCTCCAGATCTGCTGGCTATGGCAAAATGAAATTGGCTCTGCACAAGCTCCCCAGCTCCACATGCGCTTCCCCGCAGAGGAGACGGAGAGGGAGAAAATCACGGGGTGCTGGTTGTTCCTGTCAGCAAGGCAAACCTCACCTGGGGGATGCTCAGGGTTCCTTCAGCTTGTGCAGCTCCCCGCTCCCAGCTCAGCTCCCCCCTCCCAGCTCAGCTCCCCTTCGGGATGCGCGCCGCTTTGAGTGGGGAGTGCCAGTTCTTTAGCAACTCGACGTCCAGAAAAACCTGCAGTCACAAAACTAAATATAGCCCAGGAGAGGCCGTGAATATGGTGACGCAGTCTGGAAGTGGTTCCTGGCTGTTCTCCAGCAGCTGGGAGCAAGGCATGTGGCTTTGGCTTTTTAGGGGCAGTGGTGCGCAGGGAGGTGGGGGCCAGGGCTCGGCAGCACGGTGGGCTCAGGGGGGAATCCACCCTCCTGTGGCCCCGAGCACAGGCTGGGGGGGTGAGGCAGCAGACACGGTGCCACTCGTGGTGTTTGGGGCTGGGAAGGGGTTCCAGTGGTACAGAGGCCTGGTCCAGGAGTCACTCAGCTGGAGCTCCCTGGTGGATGGGACTTGGAGAAGTCCTGATGTGGAGACTTGTGACATTTCCCACTGTGTGGCTCGGGACCTCCTTCACCCCTTAAACAACAGTGCTGGCACTCCTGGGAGGGTCACGGGCAAAGCCCTGATCTCACCCCGTGGTTTCCTCCAGCTTGAGGACTGTAGGGTCTCCTGGGCTGCGAGACCTCATCAGAAGGGATGCACAAACCATCACCATCACTCGTGGCTCCACCAGGGCCAAACCAGGAGGAGCAGAGCACAGCGAGGAGCCGGGTAACCTCAGCCCCTCACCCTACACAGTGCTGGGAAGGCAGCTGGCAGACCTCAGGCTGGACACCACGCCCAGGTAGGCAAAGCTGGCTCTGGCTGGGGTCTGGGATGGAGTCACTGGGGACTGACACCTCGCTGGGTGCCATGCTTGTGCTGAAACATGGTGGGGGTGTGTCTGGGGAGACACAATAAAGACGCTCTTACACCTGCCAGGTTCAGCAGAAAGGAGGAAATGGAATGGATTTATTTACATTATCTCATTCTTATACACGTCCCAACTCCACAAGGGATTGGAGAGCATGTCACTTCCTTCTCAATCCCACTGGAGAAGAAAGGTGCTCATCAAAGTTGTCATATCACAAAAGGAATGAAAAACAGAAAATACCGTTAAGTAAACACTGGCTATTATTTACATGAAACTGTGTGAAAAGAATCTGACTCCAAGGTTAAAAACAGAAGGCTTACAAACCAGGGCAACAGTGGGGGTCAGGCTTGGCCACCTCTGCCTCACTGGCAGCTGCTAGGAGCAGCCCCGGGTGTCCTTCCTCTTACCCCTGTGGCAAGAAGAGCTCTCCAAAGAAGAAACAAGGCGCAGGAAGGGATGTCTCCAATCTGGCCTCCAAACTGGCCCTCAGAACCTCCCTGCTGCAGGGACTGGGCCCCATGCTGGAGGGGATCTCTGTGCCTGTAGCTCTGGAATGGCTCCTCTTCCTGCTCAGCCAGATGCCCCTCGAGCCCAGGAAGCTCCCAGGACTGGGCACAGCGTGGGAGACAGGGTGGTCTGCTGGCCAGTGGGAACTGCAGGGCTTGAGCCAGGACATGCTGTGGCCCTGCTCATGATCCAGAGCCACACTCAGTGCCTGGCTGCCGACTGGGAACCTCGGGAGCCATTTCCAGGAGGAGCTGTAGGTTGATTTGACAGGATTCTGCCCACCCAGCCTTTTGGCACCCCAAAGAGGGAAATCTGCCCTTGACCCTTGCTGCAACCTGTCCCTATGGAGGGGATCCTGCAGAGAGCCAGGTCCTGTGCTGAGGGAAAGGCAGGAGAGTGGCAGAGCCAGCCCTCACACCCAGAGTGAGCTGGGAGCTGCAGCCACCACCCCGTCGTGTCTGGGTGCGCAACCTTGTCTGCAGTTGCTTTTCCTTGGACAGTCTTTGCCACGATAACAGCTTGATTTCAACTCTGGAACCCACTGATGGGAACCAGAATCAGCTTCTGATCGGCCCCACTATTTCTCTGAATGATGCTCATGCCCAAAAATCCTGGACAAGGCCGGGGAGGGCAGCAGGAAACATGTGCCACTGTCCTGAGTGGTTCATTGTGTGGACAACCCTGGAAAGCAAGGCACGAGGCTGGGTCTAACGCACCCTGTAGAGCTTGCCACATCCCATTCCCTGACTGCAGGAACAGTCATCGTCCTCCTCACTGATGTTGGGATGTCTGTGGTCAACATTATGGGAAAGGTGGGTGAGCTGCACCCTGCTGTGGTGACAGAACCGCTCGCCCTGTCCCAAACTCTGCCCCAGATGCCCTCCCCGCTCTGCTGGATTTGGGTTTACCCCTTCCCTGCCCATGCTGAGATGCAGAGCCAGCCTCCCGTACATCAAAACATTAATCCGTAGGTTTCAGAGAGCTGGAGCAGCAGAGAGAGCCACAGCGGGAGCGCTCGGAAGCAGACGGCGCTGCTGCACGGAAATCTATGCCCAAATGCTCCATATCATATCATACAGCATATGTCTAGAGACAGGCCAACAAATTCAGACCTGAAAATGTGTATAATTGCCAGGCAGGACTTTGAGACTGAAAGAGCTTCAAAGAAAACACAATTTATGTGTTGAGAGCAGCTCTGGGAGTTAAGTTTAGTGGGACAGACCCTCCCCTTGCACGTTACTTTAGTCCTAGCAGAGCCTGAAGGTCAAACCTGGCTCACTCCCTTGCACCACTTCAGTATTTGCTGGTTTGGCTCAAAACCAGAGCTTGCTGGTCTTAGCACAATGCACAATACCACAGAATCATGGCATATCCTGAGCTGGAAGGGACCCACAAGGACTATCGAGTCCATTTCCCAGCCCTGCACAGGGCAGCCCCACGAATCACACCATGATTCTCATATATTTCCACCTATTTTTCCATATAGCTCTTTTTGCTTTTTCCTACTCTCTCTGCAGCTCAGTTTTCCCACTCATTGCCCAGAAGCTGCCCTGGAACAGTGGAAAGTGCTGTTGCCATCAGATTTTGCTGTGGTCAATGGCACGTGGCCTGGAGCTTGAAGGGAGTCCCCCCAGTCACAGAGATCGATTCCCTGGAGAGCCAGCACTCTGCCTCTCCCAGGTTCCCAGCACAGGTCCTCAGGCAGCAGTGCCACCACCCTCTGCTGCCACACACCCCTGTCCCCATGCTGGGAGCCACCTTGAGGGCAGCCAAGCCTGCGAGCAGCTTGCAGGTGACATTTGGTGGCCTGAATGGCTGGAATGGGCTTCAGAAGTGCCCTGAGCCACGGTGTGACCTGCGCAGGAGGGGCTGGCTGGGTGCTGTCCCTCTGGGAAGGCAGGCACCCTCACAGGGCTCCTGCCAGCTCAGGGCTTGCACCAGCAGAGCGATGCCCAGGCTGGGAGTCACGTCCATCTGCGGGTCCCAGTGGGAGTGGGAAACCTCATCCCAGCTTCCCTCCGCACCTCCCACCCCCTTTTCTCTGTGGGATCTCCCCTCACATCCCACCCTGAGCCCCCTGGCACTGCCACCAGCCACAGCCCTGCAGCATCACCTCCCCAGTCCCAGGCTCCCACCCCTCGCTTCCTGCACAGCGGGGAGCTTTGGGGCTCTCCCTTGCTCTCCTTCTCTTTCAGGAGCCAGGTGAAACCCAGTAGTTTTTAGGATCTGTGTTGGCAGAGAAGAGCGAGCAGATGGTGCCCTAAAATCCCCGCGCCCCGAAGAGTGAGCTAGTGATCATTTGTGAAGCTCTCGAGATCTATTTTTTTCCCAGACCCTGCTGAGCCTGGCGAGGACTGTAATTACAGCCTGGACTGGCTGGAGAGGGCAATACCCGGATGGGCTCCTCGCCTTTCAGGCTGTAATTGGGCCCTGGCGATACAAAGCACAAAGCTCCTTTCCTTCCTGTTTGCCGGGCTCCCTCCGTGAAACCTTCCCCTGCCTGTGCTGGAAAATATGTAAATACCAGGGCACGGGAGAATTGCTCCCTCGTGCCTGCGTCACGTCTGAAATACCCATTAAAAATATATGTTCCAAAAAGAGCACCTCTGCACCGAGCACAAACTCTCCTGGCAGTGGGGGGCTGTTTGAAGGGAGCGGGAGGGAGCGGATCAAAGGGAGGAGGGACGGCGCGGCTGTCCCAGCTAAATTAGCGGCAGGGATGGGGGTTTTGGAGGCTCCGCAGGATCAATAGGACTATGTGGAAATGCCTGGCAGCCACGCAGGAGGTTGGGATTCAGCAGCGGGGTCCGCAGTGCTGTGCTGCGGCTCGGCTGGCTGTGCCAAGCCTGGGGAGGGATGCGGGGAGCCAGGGAAGGGGGATGAGGGGAGGGCGGAGAGGGGCTGCAGGGCCACGGGCTCATGCGGCAACGAGCAGGTTTAATGAAGAGCCTTGAGGACATCCAGCTCCCCCAGCACCCGTGGGATGGGGCTCTGGTGGCATCACCTCCCTGCCCCTGTCTGCGAGGTCCTGTCCCAGTTCGGGGCATGGTGTGACTGGTGGGGAGAGCAGGGAGTCCACACACATCCTCCTGGCTCCTCCTCTGCCTCATGGCCTTGGGGCCTGGGAAGTTAATTACACATAAATTTTGTTGCAAAATCTCCCCTTCAGCAAGGCAGGGGACAGTAATTTGTCCCAGAGACCGCATGTGATGAAGGAGGACAACCTGGCTTTTCTGGGCAACCTGACAGGGCTTGGAGGGTCTGGGAGGCGAGGGCTGGTGATGCCTCTAGTCCTGGTCTCCTCCAGGAACACCCGTGGGGATGTGCCTGGGGCTGGGGGAGCCACGGGGCTCTCAGGCTGGGCACTGGGATCTCTCACAGCTCCAGCCGTTGAGAAAGGGCAACCCACAGAGACATTTTCTTCTTCTTCAAAGGAATTCAGTGTTTGGCTGGAGCGTTCAAAGGAGATTTAAAAAGAGAAGATAAAAAAGAAAGTTAAAAGCTGCCCAGTGAGGGGTGGAAGTTGGAACGTGGGGAGAGATCAGGGGCAGCGCCGGCAGCAAAGCAATGGCAGGACACCGAGAGAGGATGAGGACAGCCTTCATCCCACGGCCGCCCAGCCAGGGCACTGATTCCCATCCTCCAGCATCTGCATCTGTTGTGGCCATCTGCAAGCGGGACCCTGGCGTTTCCAGAGCCCCGGAGAGCCCTGACTCTGCGGGAGGAGCGGGGCTGGAGGCAGCGGTGCTGGGGGACCGTGGTGGGAGCAGGGAGCCGGAGTGGGGCCGGCAGCGTGGGAAGGGTGGGATGAAGCGGGGACGCAGAGCAAGACACCGGGAGGGAAAATGTTAATCAACTGCAGTGCCTCCCTGAAAGGAGCCAAATGTAAATGAGATAATTAAGCTATTATTTAAAGCCGGGAGACGGTGGGGACAGGCCCGGGGTGGCCGGACTGCATTTTAATCAGCTGCCTGGCTGGGGCTGGGGAGCCCGTGCTGGTGGTGCCCCTGCCTCTGCATGCCTGCCTGTGATTCCCTGCTTCTGCATCCCTGGCTTGCCTGCCGGGCTCCTGGGCTATGGAACGGCCCCTCTGTGAGCCACTGCCAACCCCTGTCCCCTCTGCCCAGCCACTGTCATCCCATGTTCCAGGTATCCTGCCAGGTCAGGGGGAAAGGGGTTCAGGTGTGGGGGTATCTACACCTGTGTTACCACCTTTCTGTGGGGTTTTGTTTAGGTGCAGGAGCCCCTCTGGTGCCTCAGTTTACCTGCTCTTGCTATTTCGGATGCTAAAAGGTTGTAATGAGAATAAGCAGTGCTGGTGAGGATAAATCCATCCAAGGAAAAGCAGAATTTAATTGCTCCAGTGGTGTTGGCCAGACTGGGTTTTGGGAGCCTTTTTAAACTGCCTTGTGTGGAGTTACCAGGTGACCAGAAGAACTCCAAGTAATTGCCCTGTGGCTCAGTTTCCCCACCTCTGGAAGCAGTGCTGAGGTTCAGAGACTCTCTCAGCTCAGTGGGGAGCTCCAAGGTCACTTGTGAACTGCTGGGAGCCAAAAAATGGGGCAGAACAGGGTTTTCTTCCTACATTTCTTTGTTTTGGTCAGGGATAGAAGAGAAAACGATGTCCAAAGCCATCCATGACAAGGAGAGTGACGTCATTTTGTTCCATGTCATCGGGACCATCCTTGCTGCTGGTGCAAGATCTGGCTCCTGGAAGCAGAGAGCTCCAAGCAGCAGGGGGAAAACGGATGGTTGTTCACTCCTTTTCTCATAGATCAACAGGGATCTAGGTGAAGCACGGTTAGCAGGGTTCAAAGGAAACCCGAGGAGATGTCTGTTCCATGGAGCATCCTCAAGGAGAGCCCCACGCTGCAGGGGGAGCGGGTGCTTGCACTTCGCATGGGAGGTGTGAGGGTTCAAAGACACAGGGAAAAAGCCCACGGAGAGCTCTTAAGGAGAAAGGCAGCACCTCTGTAGCTCAGAAAACCCTGCTCCGTGAATGTCTGGAGATCAGGGGAGCAAGCAAACGTTACACATGCCAACCACATTTGTAATGGCTTCCCCAGGCACCTGGCACTGGCCCTGACGGAAAAGGGGGACCAGGTTAGAGGGACACCTCCTGCCTCTCTACAACACAGCCCTTATCTTTCAAGAGGCTTTCTTACTGTGTGGTTAAATGGTAAATTAAAAGCCTGATCCAGAGCAGCTTTCAAGTGCCTTGCTCTTATTTAGGCACCTCATTCCTGCAATTTCCATTCCTTCGCAGAGCTGGGCCCTTGAATCCTGGAGACACTTCAGAAAACGTTATCCAGCATCCCACCTTAGCAAAGGATTATTCCAGCTACTCCACGGACCTCTGAGCATCCTGCCAGTGATGGCAGCTGAGCCCTGGCCATGCGTGGGCTGGTCCTGTGCCGTGTCCCTCCCGGGGCTGCCAGCAGTGGTGGCAGGGACGCTGTGGAGGGGCTTGGTTTTCCCGAAGCACGCTGCTGGGGAGCACCACGCTGACCCACCCGAGAGCGAGCCCAGCCTCCCACTGCTTTACTTGCCCAAAGCAGCAGGGTTTTTTCCCTTCTCTCCACCCAGACAGCCTGGCTGCAGCTGCCTCCCCTCTCCTGGGCCTGGGGAGGGACTTCAGGTGCAGCTGGACTGTAAATGCGTGGCACAGCACCGCTGCGGTGGTGCTGCAGTTTTATTTGTACGCTCAGGGTGTGCATGGCAGGTATGGCTTTGCCAGCTGGGGAAGGGGTTTGCACCCTTGTCTCTCCATCTCCGTCCCCCAGCCCTCAGGTGGGGTGAGCACCATCAGCTCTGTCTGAGGGGTGACCACGGAGCGTGTCCAGGCCTCTGATCGATCGTCCCCAGGGCTCAGATCTCGGTGGCCCTGGGCAAGATCACACAGGTTGAGCGTGGCAGCTGTGCTGGAAGTGCTTTATAGCTCCAAAATAATTTGAGGAATGAAGAAAGCAAATTCCCTGTGATTTATCCAACCAATCCCAGAGTGGTGAGGAGGAGTTTGGGGTCACACACGGCACGGGGGTTGCAATGGCTCGGTCTGAACTGGCCATTGGATGGTGTGAAAAGAGAACACAGGAGGTAAAATGTGTGGCTCTTGGGGGTTTATTTGCCATAGGAAACAATTTGCATTTCTGTTTCCTTCTGCCTGGTATTCACAGGCAAGACAAAATTAGCCGAACAACCTTTCTCTGAGCTCTGAGATTTACTGCCCTGTGACTCAACTTCCCCAACTATGATCTGGGGAGAACAATCCTTTCTTTCCAGTCAGCAGTGTGGGAAGCTTTGTGCACCTCCTCCTTCAGGCAAAGCTCTGTCCAGAGCATCCAGATGGGAAGAAACTCTGCACCTGCGTGTCTTTAATCCCAGTTCCAGGACTGAGTGTTCTGCAAAGGGCTGGTGAGTATGCCACAGGACCATGCACGTGCTGGGGACAAGAGGAGATGCTGATGGCACAGCCCCTCTGGGGAGCACAAACACAGCCTGGTGCCTTCATTCCTGGGGGCCAGCAAGGGCCCAAGCAGTGACCTCATGGATTCACTGAGGTTGGAAAAGCCCTCTAGGATCCTCGAGTCCAACCATTCACCCAGCACTGTCAGGGCCACCACCAAACCGTGTCCCCAGGTGCTGCATCCATGCATTTTTAGCACTTTCAGGGATGGTGACTCCACCATTTCCCAAGGCTGCCTGTTCCAGTGCCGGACAACCCTTTCAGCGGATCCCAGGGTGTGATGGGATGCTGAAGGACACGTTGCAGATCTCAGGGGAGGCTTGGCAGTGCCTTGGTCTCTCTGCCTGTGCAGGAGCAACCCAGGGTGGGCAACTTCATTTCTCGAGGTCCCCATGCAGATATCTCGGGGTGGCAGAGGTGACTCCTTGCCTTATTGTGCCTGTATTCAGCAGAGAGGGAGGTCACCTGTCCTGAAGCTCAGCACCATCCTGAAGAGCTTTTTCACATCCTCTCCTCTGGGGTGGAAGTGTGGCTGTGAGGTGGCCAGGGCTGAGTGGGACCTGGTGGCATTGCCAGGCTGGATTCATGCCTGGAGGGGCAAAGCTTGGTGCCACAGCCTGCAGTGCTGGCACAGTAAAGCTGCTGGCACGAGTGGCCCCTGGTCTGGGCAGTGTGCTGGGGGGCTGGGGGGGCTTTTACAGCCTGCACAGTGATTCCAGGCAAACCCGTCTCAGGATGAGACAAAATTAAATAAAAAACCGACTCAGTGCCCCAAGCACGTGTGAAGTTGTTTTCTCAAGGGTTTGTCCAAACGCCGAAGTTCCCATTCTCCCAGCAGGAAGAGGAGAGAAAAAAAGCCGGGCACAAAAGCCTTAGGAGCAGGCAGTGGCTGGCGTGGGTGGGAAGGGGGCCAGGCTGGGCACCGTGCGGTGGCAGTAATTTTCCACACGCGGTGGATTAGGTGAGACTCTCGGTCAGGAGTGGATTCTGGTTTTTTCTCCCCTTCTTCCCCAGCTCCAGAGCCGGGTGTTGGATGGGAGCCCGGCAGAGGCGAGATAAAGGTCTTCTCTATCAGACAGCTGTTGAAAGATCTCAAATGAAGAGGCAGGCATCGCTCAGGAGCCATTCAAGGCAGCAAATGTGAAGGGTAAACTGCGTAACAGGTACTGTTCATTGCCTTAAGAGGCCTTTGAAGATACATCCTCTCCCGGCCGGGCAGCTCCTCTGGCCCCTGTCTGCCTGGGGCTCTCCAAGGCCCGGTGAGCTGCTGCCCTGAAGGGCTGGCTCTGCAGCTGCCTTGCCAGCTAGAGCTGGGAGAGCACCTTTTCACATCCATCCGGAGGTAGGAAAGGGGTAATCATCCACTGGGGTGAGGAAACCTCCAATTCTCTCTTCATCCCTCCCGTGGCCCTCAGGTAGGGATGGGGTAACCATCCACTGGGGTGAGGGAACCTCGGACCCTCCCTCCACCCCTCCTGCAGGCCCCAGGGCTGGTGGCCGCCCCGGGGAATGTGCAGCAGAACCCAGCTCATCGCCCAAGCTCACGGGCAGCTGGCGCTGCCCCTGTGCCATGTCTCAGGCTGGACACGGCCCGCAGCATGCCCGACTGCCCCCTCCCCAAGCTGCTCCCGCCCCTCCTGCTGTGCCCGGGTGGGGCGCGGGTCGGGCGCGGGGCACGCAGCGTGGTCCTGGCCGTGGTGCTGGTGCCACGCCGCGGTGTGTCACGGATCTAATCAGATCTCACGCTCCAGGGAGCAATTTGCTTCACCATGGCAAAGCGGGAGACGCCTGTGCCGGGCCTCGCACGTGGCTCCCCGCCCGCGGCGCAGCGCCCAGCGGGGCACCGAGGGCATGGCTGGGGACACTGGGCCAGCACGTGCTGCGCTGGGCTCTGCCCCGAGCCCGGAGGCACTGCTGGGCCACCCCACTGTGGCCNCCCTCAGGTAGGGATGGGGTAAGCATCCACTGGGGTGAGGGAAGCTCAGACCCTCCCTCCACAGGGGAACCTGCAGTCCCCAGGGCTGGTGGCCGCCCCAGGGGATGTGCAGCAGAACCCAGCTCATTGCCCAAGCTCACGGGCAGCCGGCGCTGCCCCTGTGCCATGTCTCAGGCTGGACACGGCCCGCAGCATGCCCGACTGCCCCCTCCCCAAGCTGCTCCCGCCCCTCCTGCTGTGCCCGGGTGGGGCGCGGGTCGGGCGCGGGGCACGCAGCGTGGTCCTGGCCGTGGTGCTGGTGCCACGCCGCGGTGTGTCACGGATCTAATCAGATCTCACGCTCCAGGGAGCAATTTGCTTCACCATGGCAAAGCGGGAGACGCCTGTGCCGGGCCTCGCACGTGGCTCCCCGCCCGCGGCGCAGCGCCCAGCGGGGCACCGAGGGCATGGCTGGGGACACTGGGCCAGCACGTGCTGCGCTGGGCTCTGCCCCGAGCCCGGAGGCACTGCTGGGCCACCCCACTGTGGCCACAGGGAGATGGCTCCCAGGAGGATTTCTTGCCTCCTTCACCCCGTCCATCCTGTCACTGGTCCATCCCGTCCCGTCCCGTCCCGTCCC
>VYXC01007321.1:599722-684240 GCA_013397175.1 Platysteira castanea | reverse complement strand
GGGTGCAGAGTGGGGATGCACGTTGTGCCAGGGCCCCTCCAGACCTGCTGCTGCCCCGTGGTGATGGTGCCCAGACCGTGGTGTGACACCTCGGTCCCCGACAAACCCACCGGGAAGGGCTCTGGTCCCGGCTGAGAGGCTGCAGGCTTGGAGGAGAGCCCAGCCAAGGACATCAGGCTGGCCACGGTCACCCAGCACCTTTCAGTCCTAATGAATCTCTGGGAAGAAGCTGGGGAATGCTTTAATGCAGGAAACCCCAAAACTAAGCATGGATCAAAAAAAAAGTGATCAGATCAATCCATGCACAGAAAACCCAGCAAGAGCTAATCCAGCCCTCAGGTCCCTGTTGGCAGCCTGTTAGAGCTGATGCAGGATATGACCCTGGACCTGGTCAGCCTGGGGCTGAGGCAGGACAGCTGGTGAGTTCTAATTCCAAATCCAAGCTAAGGACAGCCCTGTGGGACACGGGATTTTGCCCAAAGTCCTTGTTATGCAATTTGGACACAAAAGTGGAACATCCCCCTCCTCACATCCTCAGGGATAGTATCTTCTGGGGAAGACAAGGAGAATTTTTTCCCAAGGAAGCAAATAATCAGGTGAGGAGGTGGCAGCAGCTGGGAGAGCAGGATGGGCTTTACTGGGATGGATCCTTCCCACACAGGGGACACACTTGGATTTTGTCCTTTGTACCCAATGAGCTTTCGTCCTCTGAAGGGGAATGACTGCGTTTGGAGCTGTCTTAACTGGATTGTGAGCTGCCTACTCCTGAAAGGGCTCTGCATCCCATTATCCATAAACCTGCTCATGGCACATGGCTAATTCAGGCAATTTCCGACACGTTTATGCTGCCGACATAATAACCGACCCGTCGGCCTCAGCCGGGCTGGAGCCCCGTGCCACGGACAGCAATCTGCAAATCAGGCTCCGAACGCTGTCCCTGCAGCCGCGCTGCGGCCGGGGCGGCGGGACGGGCGGCAGGACCCGCGGAGGGCGCGGGGTGCCCGTGCGCCCTCCCTGCTTTCGGAGCCTCTCCGCTGCCCGCGGGAGGTGGGCTGGCAGGGTCCCCAAGGACGCACTGCCCTGCAGGTGATAGGAAGCTTAACTCCCCCCTCCCACGCTGGCACCCCTCTTGTCACAGGTCTGCAGGACCCAAATCCAGCGTTATCAGAGGGCCACAGCGCCGGAGAGGGGCCCAGCTGGCTCCTCTCGCCCTCTCCGCTCCCCATCGCTCACGTGGAGCGGTGGGTGGACGCGGCTCTGGCTCTGCTTCGCTGCCAGATTATTTCTGGGCACCGCCACAGACGGACGCGGCGGGGAGTGCGCGGCTGCGAGCCGTGCCGGGGGTGCCGCGGGGGGCACGGCCGTGCCGGCAGCTGCGGGCCGGGACCTTTCCCGCTGCGCCCTCCCGGCATCCTGTCCCCACGGGCGGCCGCGAGGCTGCCCGGTGCCGTGGGTTGGCTGCCCCCTGACACCGCCGTCCTCCCCCTCCTCGCCGCCGGCTGTGAGCGCGGTGCGTCATCAGCCGCTCCGCTAATTCGGGGGCAACTATTTTGCGCCTGCGACGGATCACGCCATGCGCCGCGCCAGGGCCCCCGCGCTCCCCGGCCCAGATGCCCCCCTCCCACCTGGCCCGCTTCCCCCTGCCTCCCGTATCCAAGGAGAGGGATCAGCGGCGGGCGGGGGGAAGCGGGGCTCTGACGCAGGGCTCGCACCGCCGCTAATCACCCCGCGCCAGGAGCGGCTCCAGGCCCCCCTCGCCTCCACCGTCACGGCCGCGCTGACCCCGTGCACGCAGGGTCAGGGACCCGGGGCTGATTCGGGGCTGAGCGCGGCTGTCACGTTCCCTCGGCAGACACGGTGCAGCTGCCGCTCGCCGAGAGCCGCGGGGGCTGCTCCGGGGTGGCCGCGTTCTCCCGGGGTGAAGCTGCTCCGCAGACACCCCAGTGCCGGTGGGCTCCTCGGGGGACGGCAGCCAGGCACAGCACGGGGGTTTGTCCCAGGGGAAAGGGGGTGAAGGGCTGTGCTTGCTCCAGGGTCTCCTCTTCGTGTCCCACACGAGGGCTGGGGAGCATCCGTCGGGAGGAAGCACGCACCCGGCCGGATGGAGAGGGATCGCCGTGCTCGGCTGAGCTGCGCGCACGGGAGGGGCGAGGTGGGCGCCCACCCAGCGCTGGCTCCACGGCGGATCTGTGGGATGCCCAGGTTGGGTGCGCGGATGGGGTTCCGTGCCCTTTGGAGAATATGCCTGTGTGGGAGTTTGCCTCGGGGTGAGCTGTCCGAGCAGAGCTTTTCCTCCTCGAAACCCCCACGCTCTGCGCTCCTGACACGGCTGGCGAGCTGTTGGTGTCGGCAGAGCTGGCGCAAGGGCGGTGACAGTGGGGGCATTGTCCCCAGGTGGGCACAGAGCTGCGTGTCCCCGGGCTTTGCGTGCGAGGCTGTGCTGGGCGCTGGAGCTCACAGTCACACACACACAGCGCTGCAGTGAATCCCACCAGCACGCCTTGGAGCTGGGGCTGATTTTCATAAACCTTGCTGGACTCAGACTGGGTCTGGAGTCGTCCTGCATGGATGGACATGGGAAAGCCAGCTCGTGTGGACAAGCACGCTTTGTGAGGTTATGTATTCCCATCCTTACTTCCAGGTGGGGGCAGGATGGCAGGAGACAGAAAGAAAGGAGAAGGCTTGGAGGCATTCATATTCCTGGTGGGACCTCAAGAAACATCCCTAAAGCACCCACAGTCCCTGAGGATTCTGGTGGGGGGACTCACATCCCCCTCCTCCAGCACACTGGAGATGCAGCACCTTCTCCACGGCGTAAAATGGAGCAGGATGCGGAGGGAAGAAGGGCTTTGAACAGTCAATTTCCATCGCTGAAAGCTGACAAGTTTAAAACAGCTAATGTGCCCCGCAAGATGAGGCCTTGGGAGATTTACAGCTCTCCTCGGCTGACTGCTCCCATACGGTGTGTATGTCAGCCAGGGAGCCTTTTAAAGAACCAAGATAAAGCTGCAGCGGGGCCGCATTGCCCACCAAATGGATGGCAGAGAGAGAGGAAAGGAAGGAGAGAGGTTGCTGTGCATGTTTTTCTCCCATCAGGCAGATGCTGAGCTCATGTCCCCTCCTGCAGCCACCACCATGGAGTTACTCCAGGCCAAGGTCATAGCAGACCTCTTGGAGCAAAGTTTTCCTAAGCTGGTGCAGGAGGAGGTTTGTAAAATTCAGTAGGGCCCATCAGGAGCCCACTGGGGTGGGTGTCAGCAGACGTGGAGGTAGCACTGTCTCTCAGGGATCGTTGTAAGGTGCCCATGGAGTGAGGAAGCCCTGGGGATGGGTAAGACCCGGCCTGAGCCCTCTGCATCATGGTGGGCTGGTGGGGAGCAGCCTCCTGGGTGGGTCGAGGGAGAATGCTGGGTCTCAGCAGGACCCCAGCTGGGGTCAGCATCCCTTGGAGGGCTCACACAAAATTCAGGAGCTGCTGCGAAGTCCCTGAGTGCTCTGCCTATCAGCTTTCTGTGCCACATCAAAGCCAAGCTGGGATGTCCGGTGCTCCCCAGGGCAGTTGGATCCTCGCTCTGACCTCTCTGTCCCTCTGAGTCCTGTGTGGCGGCCAGCAGTGCTGTGTGCATGAGCAAACCCATGACCAGCATCGGGTTTTGTGGGGTGTCAGCTGGCCAGGACTGCAGCCAGGGGACCTCGGGCACGCGGGGTGTCATGGGACCTGCTGCCCATCCCCGGCGTGCTGTGGTGTCCGCAGCATGGGAGCCGTGTCCGCTGCCACCCTCTGCCTGCTCTGCTGGCAGAGACATCAGCAGAGGATGTCAGGAGGCAATTCACCTTCCCCAAGGTCACCAGGAGCACCGGGCTGGAGGCACCGTGCCCTGAGAGCAGTTCTGCCTCACGCAGAGGCACGGCACTGGCTGGGATGGAGTGGCTGGCAGGGGGTGGCAGTGCTCCCCATTCCGCAGGCTGGGCAGGCTGCTGCTCTGGGACCCCCACGTCTGCTGGACTAACAGTACTTACATCAGCCCCTCTGCTCTCCACAGCCCAGCTCGGGCTCTCCTGTGTGGAGCAAAGCTGCAGCCACCTCAGCGGGCTCCTACTGCACCTGAGGATGGTGAAGCTCGAGACAGGCAGGGCCAGAGATCCTCAGTCCACCGAATCCAGACCAAACCATCCAGGCAGACTTTTTTGCCTCCATTTGCTGCTCTGTCAGCCAGAAGGTCAGTCCTGCTCAGGGGACTGGGAATGGGGGAGCTGGCAGGCTTGTCTTGGCACGATGCTCCCTGCAGACACCTCTGAGCTGGGGGTACCCAGGATTGCTGCTGGGGCTGGAGGTTTGGCTAAGGAGACCTTCCCAGAGCCTGGGGGTCATTCCTCTGTGTTCCCAACCCCTCAAAGCAGAGCTCACTTCCCCACCTTGGCTGGATGGTGGACAGAGATCTGGTGTGACCTGGCCCTGTCAAGGCTGCAAAAGCTCTCCAGGCTGGTTTTGGGCTCAGAGGCAGCAGCAGGGGCTGCCAGCCGTGGCACTCAGGTGCTGGAGTGGCAGAGCAGCTGTGGGTGCCCTGGGGTGGCAGAAGCCAGCCGGGCTGGGGGAAGCACTGCTCTGTGATGCCCATCAGCCTCCTCGTCCCACCGAGGGGAAACAGGGCAGGTCAGAGGTCACTTGCAGGATGTTCAGCAGTGGGGCATCTGGAAATGCTCGCCATCGTTTCTGCCTGTCCTGCTGCCCAGCTTTGCTACCCCAGAGGCCAGGTGACCCCCAGCTCCTCTGGACTGGGAGGAATTTTCCAGCCCAGCACCTAAGTGATGCTGCTCCTGGCAGTGGGGCTGGGCTGTGAGGGCTGGTGGCAGCGCCCTGCACCCTCAGCACCGTGGTGCTGCCTGGCCTCCATGCACCAGGAGCTGGAGAAGCAGCCCCACCCTGGCACCAGCACCTGGCACGTCTCTGGCTCCTGTAGTTTTTGATGCAGAGGAGTGGGATGAGGCGGATCCACCAGGGAGGACAAAGCCACTATGTCCCCTCTGTTCCTCTCCCTCACAGCACCAGCCACAGTGGTGGACCCTGAACAGCACCCAGGCCAGTTGCCAGCCCTGACACTGGGGAGAGGAAATGTCACTGTCATGAGATGTTTGAGTGTGTCCCCTCTGACCCCCCTGCCCTCCTGGAAGCAAACAGCCCTTTGCCCACCTGGGGGAAGCAGGAGCTGCTCTCTGGTCCTGGTTGACCCCTGTGTTGGAGCTGGCAGCAGACCCAGTGCTGGGGATGGGGCTGGGGCCTGCTCTGGGACACCCTGCAGAGCGTTTGGGGACACACATCTCACCCCTGCCTGGCCCAGGGAGCAGTCCCATGGCTCTGTTCAGGGCACTGCCCGGGTTCCACGTGGGTGCCTGCTCTCCTCAGAGGTGCCCAGGCACGGCCGGGCTCCGGGGGCGGTGGAAGAAGCCTCCCCTTATCTCCTCTCCCTTTGTGCAAACACACGAGCCCTCCTGGAGCCGCCGTGTGATGCCGCCAGCCGGAAAGCCGCAAAGGCGGGGAGGTTGCCCAGCTTCTGTCTCCTTCCCAGCAGGTGTGGCTGGCCCTGCCAGGCAGATGGCTCCGCGCCTGGCAGAGACGAGCGCCGGCGCCAGGAGCAGCTGGCTCCATCCGTACCCGGGCCAAGAGCGGAGATGCTGAGCAGTGCGGGGAGCTCGCGGGAGGCAAACCAGGCACTGACCTCCGCTGCCAGGCTCAGGCTGTGCCGGGCACCTCTGGGCTCTGCACTCGCGTGGGGTGTGCTGCCAGCTCCTGCACCCCGTGGGGACCCGGGGAGAGGTGTTGGCAGGGATCAGCGGTGCCCTGGAGGAGACAGGTGCCTCTTGGGGACAGCCCCGAAGCCCAGGGTTGATGCAGGAACCGCCAGGACACATTTTCTCCAGTGGGATCTGCCAGTCAGGCAGCGGGGCCTCTCCTGCACCCTGGAGCAGCTGGGGCTTGGAGATGAAGAACCCCAGGGTGGCCCCTGCTCTGAGCCATCAGCCCCCATCCCAGGTTTGCTCCTTGCTGCCTGCGCTAATGATCTGCTGGGCAATCAACAGACCAGTTGGAAATCCTGCTAGAGCCTGGCCAGGCACCACCTTGTTATTTCTATCCAGCCAAGTGGGGGGAAACAGCCCTTTTTCATCCACTGACAGTCACTGGGCTGTTGTGCAGCTCCTGGCACAGCAGGACAGGCTGAACCAACCCTCAAAAATCAGAATGGAGACAAGAAAATCCCGCTCCCCCCTCCAGGCTGCTCTCTACTGCAGCAGGGGAGCAGCCCATGGTTTTTTTCATGATGGCAGCAATAAGGGGACTGCAGAGACTCTTGTGCTGTGCTGGCCAGCCATGCCCATGAGGGATCAGCACAGCAGCCTCACGCTGCAGAGCGCAGTCTCATTTTCTGTGCAGTTATTAATTCCTCTGTTTGCCTGGCTCTGAGTGGAGGCAGAGAGCAAAAGAAAATGAACCCCACCAGGACTGACGGCCCAGGAGCTCCGTGCAGGTCCTGAGCCTGGCATTAAGGGCTGGGAGAAGCTGTTCCTGGGACCTGTCTTCCCAAGGGGAAGAGGAGAGAGGGAGGGGGGATGGTCCATGGGAGCAAAGCCTCTGGGCAGGCTGCTCCCATCATCCAGGCTCCTCCATCCTCATCTTGCAGCCGGCGCTGGAAGTGGAAGTTTTGAAGTCATGCACGGAGCTGTTTGCTTGGTATTTCCTGCCCCCGAGAACAGGAAGCAGCAGCGAAGCCCAGGAGGGAGCTGCTCTTGGGAGAATTCCAGCCTGACACGTTTTGATCCCTGCCTACAGGAAAGGGGGAGAGCTCCATGCTCTTTCCCTCATCCCTGTGCTGGGAGCTGATGGGTCCAGGTTGAGGCCAGCTTGGGTGTGGGGATGTGGACTGCACAGAAACGTGGCAGTTTGAATGATTTTTCCACTTCCCTCTCCCTTGTACCACTCTGACCTGGACCTTGTTTGCTCAGGCTCTCGGACCAGCACGGAGACGCTGGCTGCGAGCTGCGGTGTGAGAAACGTCTGCAGTGATGGATGCATGTCCTCCCGGCTGTCCCACGCCTGTCCTGCTCTCCAGGGACTGTCCTCTTGGCCCCATTAGCTGCAGGTCCACTCTTACCTCCCCTCCCCTGCCAGATCTGGAGCAGCATCTCATCACCCTCCCAAAACCCCTCCTGTTTTTGAGGACCAGGTCCATGCTGGGAACCGCCAGCGCTGCACAGAGGCTTCCTCAGCCCACCAGGGCTTGAGTGCAAAGCCTGAGGCTGTCCCCTGCCCTGTGTCACCTGGGTCAGCGGGGTCCCTGCCACAGTGCCGCTGGTCATGGCCAGGGAAGGGCGGGCTGGGCTGGTGCCTGGTGACAGGCGAGGGCTCTGTCACGGCAGGAGTTACTCCCACCAGGGCTGCCAGCGTCTGTTGCTGGCAGATCATGGCAGCAGTCCCCGAGGAACGTGAACAGCACATTATTGACAATCTTTTAAAGAGCTGCCAGTGTGTCCCGGGTCCCTGTTTATTTCTGCATATGGCCTGTCCCCCGCTGAATGCAGCATTCATGGGAGGTGTCATCTCAGCTTGAGGGGGTCTATTACTTACCCCAATCAAACTCCTGCAGTAGGTGATTCCTCCTCTGGCCAAGGACAAAATCCCACAGAAGGAGGGAGTTTATCCTCCCTTTAACTCATCCCTGCTTTTGTTTTTATCCTCCTGCGGGATGCATTTTTGCAGAGTGGATGTTGGATCAAGGGTGTCCAAGCTGGAACACACTGGTCTCTGGATCTGCTCCCAGATCATGATCTGCATGGACACTGGGGCTGCTTCTGTGGCACTGCCCTGGCTGTGCCCTGCCATGGAGAGATCTGGGCATGCACTGGCTGGAGAGGACATGGCTGGGGAGCAGGGCTGTGCCCAGAGAGAGGTGCCATTCAGGGCCAAGGTGGCTGGCACAGAGAGGGCAGGTGAAGCTGGAGAAGCCTAGAGAAGAGGAGACTGAGGTCAGACCCCACTGGAGGCTGCAGCTCCTCCTGAGGGGCAGCTTCAATCTCTGCCCCCTGGGACAAGGGACAGCCCCTGAGGGAATGAGTGGAGCTGTGTCAGGGGGATTTAGGTTGGACATCAGGAAAAGGTTCTTCCCTCAGAGGGTGGTGGGCCCTGCCCAGGCTCCCCAGGGAATGGGCACAGCCGCAAGGCTGCCAGAGCTCCAGGAGCGTTTGAACAACATTCTCGGGCACAGGGTGGGATTGCTGGGGTGTCTGTGCAGGGCCAGGAGTTGGACTCGATGATCCTGATGGGTGCCTTCCAGCTCAGGATATTCCATGATTCTAAGCTTCCATCCTCAGCTTAGCACAGGTCCTCCCCAGTGGCTGTGCCCACCTGCAAGGGCACCACAGGCCCTGCCTGAAGGATGTGGAGCTCACTGTGCCAAAAGCAGTGATTCCATTCTGGACCAAGAGCTCAGGGTCTCCTGGCCTTCCTCACTTTGCAATGGCAACACCAGCCACGGGACAAAGCAGCACAGAGCAGCCATGCCTCAGCAGCAGGAGGTTGTGGGGGTGTGTTTGGCCAGATCCTCCAAAGCTGGCTCGTGTGGGTGTATGATGTGCTTCAGAGGTGCTGGAATCCCCACCCCAGAGGTTCTTCCTTCCACGGGTCCTGCCAACAGGACATGAGGTTGTTCCTTTGGGCAGACATGAACGAGCTGCTCTTTGGGGCTGTTCAGCTGCCTGGTGCTGCCCTGTGTCTGAACACAGCCAGGTGGGACAGGCCAGGCTGGAATGTTGGGAGAGCCAGCACCAGGGACACCTCTTTGGGGGATGCCTGCCTGTATTTGCACAGGACCCTGAATCCTTCTGCTTCTGCTGCTCCTCCAGGGTCTCTGCCCAGGAGTTTTCCTGCTTGCCTGTCATTGCTACAGGAACCCATGGCCAAGCAGCTGAAAATCCCAGACCATCCAGCTCAGAGTGGAAAAACACGTGCTAGGTGCAGGGCAGACCAACACCAAAGCAATAAGGAGTCCCTGGCTGCTCTGGACAGCATCGTGCAGTGCCTGGCACAGACCCAGAGCAGGAGGCAGCAGCACACACTAACCCTGATCAATCCATGGCGAGGGGGGATCAGGATTGTCCCTGGTTATCTTTGGAAGTGGCAGATCTGGGTCTGGATTCTGGGCACCTGCACAGGACAAGCCCCCGGGCTGTGCCAGCAGTGGCAGGCGCTGGGAGCACCCTTAGGGCGAGCAGAGGGTTCGCTGCAGGGCAGTGCCAGCCCCTCGGGAGCGAGCAGGGGCTGCGGACCCGCCGGGCCGGCAGCCGGAGCCTTCCCGGCCATGCGCGCTTCTCCAGGAGCAGTCGCCTGGGCAACTGTGAGCGCGGAGCCGGGCGAGCCGTCAGGACAGGAGCCATTGTGCTCGTTCAGGGAATGATTCCCAGCCCCTTTCCCGGGCCAGGGGGCTGCCCGGGTCACCCCACTTTGCCAGCCCAGAGGTGGGCAGCACATGGCCTTGCCTGGAGCTCCCTGATCGTTCCAAATCACCCCTCCAGGGTGGGATGATAGGTGAGACCACAACCCCCCAGCGAGGAGAAGCTGCCAAATGCCATATGAACTGAGAGTCGAGGTGGCGGCCCAAACCAGCATCGAGCACGGGGGATGAGCCCAATTACCAAACCCTCACTCCTGACCCTAACACAGAGCAGGCGAGGCCTCCCTCTGCGCTACTACCTGTAGTAACCGTGGGTGTGCATGTGCGTGTGCACGCCCAGAGCAGCAAACGCTCCCCATCTCGCTGCATTTCTGCCTCCTTGTCTCTGTTTTGCTGTTGTTGCTGCCTGCCTGACACCTGCGTGCCCTGGACGAGCTGCTGCTTTGCTAATGAGCTGCAGCATCGCGCTCAGGGTCCTGCTCACCGTCGGAGCACAGGGACTCTCCAGGCTCATGTGCTTAGCTCAGCCCCACGGTTTCAATCCCTGCCAAGAGAAATGGAAGAATCTGGTGCAGCCAGGCCTGGAAAAAACAGCAAGGACAGTCTCTGGTTAACCCTTCCAGCGCTGCTCCTCTCTCCTGCCTTCCCACGCACAGGGAACCCTCAGGCTTCACACCCCTCCTTCCCACAGCCCAGTCCATCCGTGTTTCCCTCCCTCTGGGGAAAAAGCAGCTTTTCTCGTGAGATTGCCCAGAATATGCAAGGAGTGAGTATTCCCACGGCACTTGAATGCGTGCCCCCTTTGATCGCGGGAGGGCAAAGGGCAGAGATCTGGGAAAAGAAAATCATTAAAAAAAAAAAAAAAAGAAAGAAGGGAGAGAGAAGACAGAGAGAGAAATAAAAAAATTAAAGCAATTCAGGCGGGAGCTTTCCTCAACCTCTATGAAATACAGTTCACGTTTCCTGCGAGCCTGGGGCGCAGATCACATTCGACGTGAGGTGCTTTACCCAGCCCCGGTGTAAATTCCGGAGCCTCGCATCTGCATGGCGTGATGGGAAAAAGCTTAAGAGGGGCCCGGGGAGCTGCAGAGGAGGCGGCTGAGCCTATCTGGCTACCGCAGGGGCTGTCGATGCACAGACATTCCAAGGCTATTTGTGAAGGTGAAATGGTCTGTAAAGATTCCAGGACACCATGTGGCAGGATGGTTAGCAGGGCTTCTCCTCCGGTGTTTGCACAGCGCTGCCGGGCTGGAGGGAGGCTGTGTGCGCAGAATGCCTCGCGGTGATTAGAGCATCTGCAAATTTCAGCTTAATACGCGGCATAATGAGACACGGAATATTATTAGCCTGCAGCCATCCCCCGCCCCAGCGGCGATCTGCGGCTCGAGCTGGTTTCACCTTCTCAGCGCGGTGCCGCGGGAGCCCCGCGGAGGATGCTCGCCCCGGGCCTGCGAGCAGCTCCACGGCCACGCGGGACCGAGCTCCTGCGGCAGGCACGGAGGATTTGCACTTTGGCTTATGCAAGATGAGGCTGTGCTGTCCTTCCCCCTGGCTGTGCACACCAGCCCCTGCTCCCCTGGCCTCTTCTGCAGCACCCTGAGCCACAGCCAGCCCACCAGGGCTGCCACAGGCGCTGCTTGTGGGGAGTAGCTTCAGCTCCCCATCCCAAAGCTTTGCTGCCCCAGGCCGTGAGAGCCCATCTGGTGTGTGCTGCTCACCAGGGCAAGAGGTGCTGGGAGGGTTCCGGCAGCGCCCAGGCTGCACAAGGAGCCGTGGCAGTGCTGGGCATCAAGAGCATGGTTTTGTTTGACAGGGAGTGACAGACACATGGTGTGACCCTTGGTAATAAGGGGTGTTAGGTGGTCTGGGCCTGCTGGCAGTGTCCAGCCACGCACACACAGACCCACGCCAGCTCTGAGCTCTCCCCTCCATCCCTCCACCTGGCAGGACCCTGTAACCCCAGCTCACACAGGTCCTGCTGCACTGACTAATGCCTCTTGCTCTCAGGCAGCCAGGAATGTCCCAGACACTGTCACCCTGAGATGGAGAGAGCTGCTGGGCAGTGGCAGGAGGCAATCCTGTCTGGTACAGTGGGGGCTGGCATGAGGGGGTTGGCGGGGTCCTGTACTTGGTGTGAGGCTCGGGGAAATCCCTGGTGTGGGTCTGCATGCAGAGAGGAGAAGCCAAGTGACTGCCCAAGGTCTTGGGGCAGCACCAGCCCTGGCCTGGGGTGATGGTGAGAAGAGTGGGGCTGTGTGGAGGTGTGTGGGCAGCCCATGTGCCTGGCGAGAACATGTATGTGTGTGTTCACATGTACAGAGGTGCACTGGCTGTGTGTGCGCGTGTGTCAGAGTGAGGGACAAAGGCTGTGTGTGTGTAAGTTATGTGCAGGTATCTCGTACCTTGGGATATACACTGTGTGTGTGCGCGTGTGCTCACAGGCTGTGTCACAGTGAGCGTGCCTGTGGCAGGGACAGTGCAGGCTGCAGACAGGTGTGACAGGGTGTGTGTGGGGTGTGTGTGTGTTCACAGGCTGTGTCACAGTGAGCGTGCCTGTGGCAGGGACAGTGCAGGCTGCAGACAGGTGTGACAGGGTGTGTGTGGGGTGTGTGTGTGTTCACAGGCTGTGTCACAGTGAGCGTGCCTGTGGCAGGGACAGTGCAGGCTGCAGACAGGTGTGACAGGGTGTGTGTGGGGTGTGTGTGTGTTCACAGGCTGTGTCACAGTGAGCGTGCCTGTGGCAGGGACAGTGCAGGCTGCAGACAGGTGTGACAGGGTGTGTGTGGGGTGTGTGTGTGTTCACAGGCTGTGTCACAGTGAGCGTGCCTGTGGCAGGGACAGTGCAGGCTGCAGACAGGTGTGACAGGGTGTGTGTGGGGTGTGTGTGTGTTCACAGGCTGTGTCACAGTGAGCGTGCCTGTGGCAGGGACAGTGCAGGCTGCAGACAGGTGTGACAGGGTGTGTGTGGGGTGTGTGTGTGTTCACAGGCTGTGTCACAGTGAGCGTGCCTGTGGCAGGGACAGTGCAGGCTGCAGACAGGTGTGACAGGGTGTGTGTGGGGTGTGTGTGTGTTCACAGGCTGTGTCACAGTGAGCGTGCCTGTGGCAGGGACAGTGCAGGCTGCAGACAGGTGTGACAGGGTGTGTGTGGGGTGTGTGTGTGTTCACAGGCTGTGTCACAGTGAGTGTTCCTGTGGCAGGGACAGTGCACGGCCCTGTGCAGGCTGCAGACAGGTGTGACAGGGTGTGTGTGGGGTGTGTGTGTGTTCACAGGCTGTGTCACAGTGAGCGTGCCTGTGGCAGGGACAGTGCAGGCTGCAGACAGGTGTGACAGGGTGTGTGTGGGGTGTGTGTGTGCTGAGGCTCTCAGCACACGCACACAGACACCAGGTCCGACCCCTGCTCCGTGGACTTGCTGGCACCAGGGACACGTGCGAGGCGCTGGAGGTCACACCCCTGGAGCTGCTTCCTTTTCCCCGGCGGTGACAGCACGGGACCGCGCTGGCTCTGCTGCCCCGGGGCTTCCCCCACCCAAGGGAGCCTCTCCCTCCACCTCGTGCTGACCCACACGGCTGCGTGACCTTGCTGCTGCCACGTGGAACCTTCCCGAGTTTTGCCTGGGCTGGTTTTCAGCGATGTCAGCTCCCCTGCCTGCTTCAAAGCTGGCATTTGCTGCCATAGGTATGACAGGGACATCTGCAGCCAGGGGCTCCCCCCTGTCCAAAATACTTGGAGCTGCCTGAGTCCCTGTCCCTGACACGCAGCTTTTACCCTGCTGTGGATAGATTTTTAGAAAGCAAAGTCCAGGGAAGGCATCATCACAGCAAAGCTGTTCTGAACACTGTTAAACTAACACCAACTGCCACCGTGGTTAATCTGTACCAAGGTCAAATTCACAAATCGGCAGGTTAGCTTCAGTTCCAGACGGAAATTAGATCACCAATTAATTAAATCATCACTTTGATACAGAAAGAAAACTGGAGAGGACCCAGTCCTCGTAAATCCTGCGGAAGCCTCTCAGAAGGTGGCTCTGTATTTTATTTGGAGGAATTTGACTGAAGAAATTCAGCCCCGTAGTGTGATAGTGAGAACAACTTATCACCCACTGCCGAAGCCATAACCCCTGAGCTGAGCCGGGCACTGCTGTGTCCATCGTCCCCAGCAGATGTTACAGCTCAGCATTCAATAACCCAGGGTTTGAGGCTTCCCATATACCAGAATTGACTGATGACTATTTCAAGTTCCTTAGGACTTTGAAACCCAAACCTCACTTTAATTTTATGAGTAATTTTATGGGACAGTCTTTAGGGCTGTGAAAGCTGGAAACTTCTCCTTCAGGTGCCTTGACCTTATGGCTGTTCATCTACTCATGCAGGAGCCCCTCTCCACTTTCATCTGATCACCCTTGAATTCAGAGCTATAAAAAGGACGAGCTGTCTCCCAGCTAATAAAAATAGGAAAAAAGGGAGAGGCAAAGCCAAAGATAAAGGTGTTGTGAGCCCTCCGCTCCTGCACTCTTTGGAACGTCCTGGAGCAGGGACTTGTGTCTGAATCAGCAACCAGATGATGAAGTCCTTCAGGCACGGAGCTGCTCACTGCTGGCTGCCCGGGGTGCACGGGCTGGCACAACCTGCTCACTCCCATGTGGGATGGGAGGCAGAGCTGGCAGGACGGGCGGTGCAGGGCTCCTGAGTCAGGGGGCAGCTTAATAGGGTCTTCATCACTATGGGCTACACGTGGGCCAAAGGAAAACCAGGCTCCTGGCCTGAGTACCTCCTGAATTCCCAAGCTCCAGCTCTGCTGGGGTCTTGAGGCCTCCTCCCAAGCAGTTAAGTGTGTGTGTCCATGTGTTTCTCCACCTGCCTGCGGGGAGAGGACACTGAACTAGGAGAAAACACAGATATGCTGCAAATGGAAGCAGGGCAGGTCTTGTCTCCAGCCACAAGGGAAGTTTAACCTGTTCTTCATCTTTCTAGAACCGATGTCCACACGCCAGGGTTACTACATTCAGTGCCAGGTGCAGCATTACAGAATGGGGGCTTGTCCCCCTCTGGCACAGTCATCAGGACCTGGCACAGGCACCTCTGGGTCTTGCTTGCTCCCAGATAATCAGTTCCAGCATCACTTCCCCATCTCTGGCATCTATGAGCAGACATAGATCGCATTCCTCAGGCTTTGCTCATCCTGTTCCGTTGATTCTGGCATTACATCCACCAACAAGTCACATCCACTGGCAGCTCCTCCACCTGCCCAAGAAGGAACCTAAAAATGCAAATGCTCCCTTCGCCCCAAATCTGCTCTCCACGGAGGGGCCCAGCAACGTCTCTGACAACAACCAGCAACGTGTCGTTTGTTTTTATTACTCTAGGAGGGCAAGCTGCTGTGCGTGACCAAGGAAACCGAGAGCGGGCTGCCCTTGTGAACTTGCCGAGTGCCTGATGGAGATCAGGAGGAGAAGAGAGCTGGGGGAGTAGGAAAAACATTACTTCTCTCCTGCTTATTGGCCGAGGCAAGATTGATTGACTGTAGTGGCGATAGCATAGCACGCGTCAAGGTAGGCACAAAATTGTGGTGAGTGCTAGAAAACCACCAGCCGTGGGGATGAACTTAATGTGAGGGAAGACATATGGGGTGGATGCAGGTTCTGTGTTGAGCTGGGGAGCGGTGTGGCTCCCTGCGGCAGGAAAGGGAGAGGAGATGAGTCTGACACAGAGCACAGAGGCGTGTGATGGCACTGGCTGGTCACTTGATAGAGCAGGGCTGGCCTCATTCTGCCTCCCTTTTGATGTCTCCAGCATTTATAGCCAGTGCTAGAGAGAAAAAGACACTTCTAGGATGCAATTCACCTCCTCAAATCAGCCAAGAGGTGTGTCCAGAGGTTACTTCACAGGTGGAGGCTTCCTCCCCTGCCAGCTGAAGCCCTGCCCAGCAGATGAGATGCTCCCAGGCAAAGGGCAGGCCTAGAAAAGGACCTGAAGAACAGGAGGGTGGCTGGGAGGCACATTAGGGACGGTGATGGGAAATGGGAAAACACCACGGTACTGGCTCGAAGCCTGAGCAAGTGGCTGGGGGTGGCTGTTGTCATATGGTGCCATGCACAGGCCAGCTGGAGGGATGGCAGAGGAAGGATCAAGGTAAGGGGTTGTGAAGAGAAGAGGAGCTGGAGATGTTTTATGGTAACATAAAGTCGGTTTGGTACCAACAGTTCAGTTTTGCAGGATGGTGATGGCTCCGCTGACAGATATTCAAACCAGAGTCATTTCCAGAAAGGATGTGGAAATTATTTTCTTGGATTATTTTTTCTTTAGAAGGCCTCAAAAATCTGCCTTGCAATTCACCTAAATTTGATGCTTTCAGCCTTCAACTTCCCAAAACTGAGGGGAAAAACATTCAGTTTGAGGAGGAAGGTTAATGAAGCAGCATTTCCCTGCTGCTGACCTCCACCGTCTGAATTTCACCACATCCGAGACTGAGCGCAGAGCAACGCAGCGGTGCAGGAAGAAGCTGGGGTGTTAAGGAGGCCAAGGGCGTCTGGGTGGTGGAAGGCTGGTCTGGGAGCTCCCTGCCGGGAAAAGAAGTGGCGTGAGCAGGGCCGGGGACCCGCGCAGCACAGCCGGTGCCTCCGCCTGCCTGCGCGCTGCTGGCCCCGCAGCTTCCTCTGGCAACGCCTTGCGCAGGCTATTTTTATGCTGTGTGAAAAAGCGAGTCCTTCTGCGAGCTGAGGGAATGCGGCGTGGAGAGGGAAAGTGAATTAGTGAAGGTCACGGGCGGAATGTCGCTGTGCGCGGGGCCGGCGCAGAGCGCGGGGGGCTGAAGGGGATGGCGGGCGGTCTGGGGGACGGGCTGGGCTGGGCTGGGCTGGGCTGGGCTGGGTGGAAGATGGTTGTGGAGCAGCTCCACGTTCCACCTCTGCCTTCCCGGGGAACATCCCGGCCCTGCCAGCACGGGGGAGCGAGCTGGCTGCGCGCAGCCGCTCCGGCGCTGCTCGCGGGTGTTGGCGGAGCATCAGCCGCTCCGCGGGCTGGAACCCGGGTTCACGTACGGCACAAAAAGTAATGATCGCGCTCTCCCGCTAAATCACACGCGGCCAGGCTGGAGGTGGAAGCCGCTCCTGTCCGCAGCGGCAAAAGGTTCGTACAAGGGAGAGCCTGAGTAGCTCCCGAAGGCGAGAAGCAGCCTTACTTCCCTGCTGGAATCATGAGGGGAGCAGTGCCCAGCACCACAGCCCCGGGACATGGCCAAAACCCACAGCCACTTCTGCGGTGTCCCTCTCCCCACGCTTTTCTCTCTTCCTCTAAAGCATCCTTTGCCTTGTTCTCACGTTTGCCTGAGAACAGCAGAGAAAGGTGAACGCAGAAAGTGCCCTGCATGCACATCCCTGCTGGCAAATGGGAATTCGGGATCTGGACCACGCTTGGGCTTCCCTCGCTTGGTTCAGCCAAGTGAAAAGTTGGCCGTGGTGCTCCTCCCCTTCGTGCGGGGTTGGGATGGGGATGGGAGCCCAGGCAAGGGAAGTGCATCCCGCTGGTCCCGCTGCCACGCCGCGAGCGGCTCCGTCCCGCAGCGCATCGCGTCAGGGTACCGCGGGGAGCCGGCGTGCTCCCGGCAGCCTCCTGCTTCTGGGGGACGCTGGAGGCACAGTTCCCATCACTTTCCCATCTCGGAGCAGATTTATGAGCCTCCCAAAAGCTCTCCTGCAGCCCTCCAGGAAGGCTGGGGCTGGGGGCTGGCGGGGGGAGCTGTTTGCGGGGAATTGTGAATCTACTTTCTTACACGGCTGCGTACCACTGTGCAACGGTAATCCCCTGAGCAGGGTGAAACGGAGGCCTAGCTACCATGACCTCCTCTGTAGGTTTCCATGGATACCATGTACTATAAATAAAAAAAGGAATTTCAAACCAGTTTTCAATCCTGCTTAGTGGGAATAGGAAACCTCTTTTGAATTTAGTTTCCTATCTCACCTTACGGGGGTTATTTTGCAGCCTGTTTGAAACAAATAATTACCCCTTCAGCCAGGAAATTACCACCAATCTTACCTATTTACTTCCAAACACTCGGCTAATTAGCACATTGGGGAGAGCTGCCTATTTGCACGCTGGAGATGGGAGGCTTAGTGTCTTTATTTTGGTGGTGCTGGGAGAAAGGACGCGGGGCCAAGGGTCAGCGAGGGGCGTCAGAGCCCTCCGAAGAAAAAAATAATAAAGAGAGCAGGAGAGCTGTAAAACTCGCAACGCCGAGGTGCCGTGTGAATTAGCGTGCGAGAAGCCCCGGCAAAAAAGGGAATATTACATCTGCATCCTTTTGCAATGAATCAGAGTCATGCTGCAGATTTTGTCTGGCATACTGGGTCTCTGGAGGATAGAAAATAATTTGGTCGCAGCAGTGGGAGGTGTGTGTGCGTGGAGAAGGGAGTTGCTTTCCAACAGCCTGCTGTGGTGAGAACATGCCTGACACTTCATTCCTTTCCAGTTAATGCAGCGAGGCCGGGAGGAAACTTAACCCTCTAATTGCTAAAGTGTACCGGGGACTTGGGAAAGTCCTTGGAAAGCAAACGGGGCTCCCGGGGTTGGTCTCCTCTGGCCCGGCAGTGCTGGCAGACAGCTGAGGGATTTGCCCAAATGGCGGGTGGTGGGGGCAGGGGAAATGCTAATTCGAAACAGGCGCTGGCGAGCGGGGCCAGAGGACAGAGAGGTTGTGTTTGTCAGACCTCTGGGCTGGCAATGGGCCGGCCAAGTCCAGTCCGTCACAATGCTGGGTCTGAGCCAGCTGGACACGTGGTGGCTCCCGGAGGGGTCTCACGGTCTGGAGTTCCCAAATGGTTCTGCCGCCCCAGCTCAGCGTTGTCGCTCCACGATCCCAGCACCGAAAAACCCAAGTGCTTTCCATTTTTTTCCATCACCACACCCACGCTATGTCCCCCCACCTCCCTACACGGCTCCTGCTGCTGTGGCCACCCAGCACAGCCCTCACGGCGTGGTGCTGGCAGGGGTGACCCACAGCTTCCACCGGACAAGGGAGGGAGGGCAGGAGAAGGATCCCGGAGCACAGGCTGGGCAGCCCCATCTGCTGCAGTCCCCTCCCTCTGTGGCTGCCGGGGGTCTGCTGCCCATTGCCATCCCTCGGTGGTCTCTGGGAGGCTGTTCCCAGCGGGCACAGCTCCGTGTGTGAGTGTGAGCTACCAGGAGTGCACCGTCCCTTCGCCTCGCTCACCCCAGCAAGGGCCTGCCACCGAGCACAGGGCTGGGACTAGAGAGCATAAGCTCTCCAGAGCTGGGAAGGAGGAGGAAGAGGAGGAGGAGGAGGAGGAGGAGGAGGGAGGGATGCACAAAGCACCCGGGCTCAGCCAGAGCCGCGTGTGCAATACGGGTAAGCTCTGCTCAAAGCTTGTCCATAATGTTTAATAGCACAGGATGATCACGGGCATCTGACTTGGAGCCTGTTCACTGCTGCCCTCCTAAAGCTCCTTATTAGCATTTCCAGGACATTGATGTTGTGCTCGGATATACGGGAAGGCACTCATAAGTTACAGAGCAGCAATATATCAACGTTAGAGAAGGGCCCATTTAAGCTTAATATCAGAGGCTGGGTTTTTCTGGAGTCAGGTGTCTCGTTCCCATTGAAATTCAACAGGAGTTGGAGTCTGCTCCCAGGGCTTCTCTGAAAGTCCCAGACTTAATTAGTATTTATCTTAATTAGGGGGATGTTACCTGCTCTGGGAACCTCATGCTATCTGCTGTATTCATCCCCACAGCACCCTGGGAAAGGGCTCCCAGCCCTTTCTGTAGTGGGGGACTGAGACACGTGGTGGCTGCTGCTGCCAGCCTGCCACCCAGCAGGGAGCACAAAACATCTTCTGGGGGGCTGAGAGGGCCACAGCACTGCCCCCCTGCCTTTCTGGGTTGTGTTCTCTTGGGAGACCAGGTTAGAACACACAGGACACCAGTGGGAGGTCGCTAGATGGGGTGCAGCAGGAGGATGCTGAGCCCCCCTCGCTGCCTGCCTGGGTCTTGGGGGCATTTTCGGGGGGCTCTGGGTGGACACAGAGGTGGCCCAGCCCTGGCTGTGCTCTGGAGCACCGCTGCTCGTTCACCATCTTCAGGCCAGGCCACAAATCGCAGGGTGGAGGATGGGAGGGTGGGGAAAGGAGAAAATCAGTGGTTTTTTTTTTTTTTTTTTTTTTTTTNTTTAATTAAAAAAAATCCCAAAGTTACCGGCTTGGGAAGAGCTTAGAAACCTGATCTGGTCCGAGCCATGAACAGCCAAGAAGGACAAGCCGTGGGGCTCTCTTGGCAAGCAGAATCTCACCCACACCCTCCTGGAGAGGCGGGGAGAGGCAAACGAGTCCAAACAGCTCCGAGGTCCTCTTGGCATGGACTTTCCAAGGGCAGAGAAACTGAAATCTGAGCCCCCGCCGCCTGCCCTCGGCCCCTGCTGCTCCGAGGTGCCGGGAGGGATGGGGTTCCCCACCACGGTATCCCTGTTCTCCCCTCCTGCCTGGCATGAGGGATGGGGTTAGGATTCCCAGCTGGGCTGGCAGCTCCAGGGAAGGGGTTTGGAACAGGAACCAGCCAGCTGCTCCCTGGCAGAGCCACCAAACTTGGTGACCTCCCCCGTGGGGCTCCAGCGGGTGGGCTGGGAGGCCTCGGGGGCTGGCAGTGCCGTGCAGTGGGGACCTCTGGGGTGCAGTGGGGACCTCCAGAGATGTCCTGGGGATGCTCAGGGGATGCAGATGCAGCATGACCTGGGGATTAGGGCAGTGGGTGCCAACAGGAGGATGAGCATCTCCACCTTCCCAGTGGGAAAGCTGCCTCCAGGCAGAGCTGTGAGCCCGGACAGGCTGTGCTGGCAGATATCTCCAGAGATGGGGTGCGGCCCACAGGGCTTTGGGCCAAGGGCTTTGTGGAGGAGATGGTGAAAGGCAGCAGGAAGGTCATGGCTGGCCCAGAGAGCACGCTGGGCATGGCACGGGCAGTGCTGATGTCTGGACAGAGGCAGGAGAAAAGGGGCTCCAGGGAAGGGCAGAGGTGGGATGAGCCATCTGCAAACACCCACCAGCAGTGGGACAAGGAGCAGGGAGCGGGTCTGCTGGGAGCAGGGACAGCGGGGGGCTGGGAGCCGCCAAGTGCCAGGTGGGTCAGCCTGCAGCTGACCTCAGGCACAGTTTTGGTGGTCTGGGGTCAGCCTGCAGCTGACCTCAGGCACAGTTTTGGTGGTCTGGGGTCAGCCTGCAGCTGACCTCAGGCACAGTTTTGGTGGTCTGGGGTCAGGTGACTCCATCCATGGGCCAGGGAAGATGTCTGAGCTCGGCCTGACTGCCGTGGTGCTGAGCATTCCGCTGCTCATCAGGAGCTCAGGGAAGGGACAGGAGGGGACATCTGTTGCCCGCTGGACCTGTGGCCAGGTGTTTCTCCAGATCTCCTCCATTAACTGTGTATCCTGAGGAGAAGGAATGGTTTTCCAGATTTGCTTGTGAACTGTAGGGCTGGAGTTTGAGAAAGGGTTGGGGTGGAAAGGTCTCTTGAAGGGAACAAATGTGGGTTTTTAATGAAGAGAAAGGGGGAATTGGTTACTGGGGGTGAAGAGTCCCAAAATGCAAAATATTGCAGAAATTCCTTCATTGACCAATTGGTTCCAGACTTTGAATGTTCCTATCTCCCTGCTCCACTCTGTTTTTTTCACTCACCCGGGGAGAAGAACGGCGAAAGTTTCATAAGGAAAGGGAAGCTCTCAGGAACTAAGGGTTGATGTTGAATGGCCTGGTGAAAATTCCTGGAGATGTTAACATAGCAGAGCTGCAATTAGGAGCCACATCCTCACAAATAACATGGAAAGCTGTGGGAAGATCCAGGTCCCGGGGACACAAGAGTACAACAGGTGGCTCTGAATTTAATGGTACCATTAAACAACGTCTTTTATTCAGCCAGGAGAAATGTGGTGGCTGGAAAGACGGACGACTCCAGCGTCTCATTCTGCTTCATGCAGAGCTACCATTACCTCGCTCGATATTTTATGGAAGGCTCGCCGGGCTGAGCCTGTAGGCTTCGAAATCATCGACAATGTGCTAATGTAAAGTTGCTTGAGCTTATGGAAGATTTCGAAGGCCTGGATTCCATGTGTTGAGACTGGCACCATATCAGAGGAACAGCTGAGTATATGGAGCAGGGAAGCTACGTGTAAGTTATCCAGCAAGGAGAGAATCCGCCTGGGGCTGCAATCCTGGGTGCTGTGATGGGGAGGGGAGGCAGCGGTCCCGGCTGGTCCTTTCTCACCACGCAGACGGGCTGGGGCTTTGCTCCACCACAGCAAGATTATCCTGCTGGTGGACGCTGTCCTGGGCAGCTTTGTCCTGCCTAACACAGGCCAGGCAGCGATGCAGAGCTGGGGCTGTGTGGAGGCCAGGATGGGATGTGCCGTGGTGCAGAGGGAAGTGTGTCTTCCTCTGCTGTGGGGCAGCCCTTCGGCTGCTGTCACACGTGCCAGCCCGCAGAAGGGGCTCTGGGGCCACAGGGGGAGGGACGGGACGTTTAGAAAATCTAATTTAAGCTTGGCAAGCACTTCCCTCTGGAGGAGGTCATCTCTTCTCTAGGGCGGCCAGGAGGGAGAAGCTCCTGCCCTGCTCGGAGGGAAGGATACTGGCCCAGTGCCTTCGGCCCCCACCTGGAAACCCCTTGGAGGCAGTGCTAGAGGGGGGAAACTCCCTCACCAATTCCCAAGCTGCTCTGACAAAGATCCCAGGAATACCCAGGTCTGCAGAGAGGTCCTGCCCCACCACCAGAGATTTCAGTCACCCATGTGGAGCAGAAATAATTGTCCCCCAGCTACCCGGGCTCACTGCCTGCCCCATTGCAGGAGGCCCTAAAGCAGGAACAGCCCGAGCATAACCCAAAACAGCTGGATGGATCTCGATGGTGTCTGGAAGGGCTGGAACAATCCAGGCTCCTGTCACGGAGGGTGCTGGCTCACCAGGACAGGCAAGGAGCTCACCAGGATAGGTGAGGAGCTCGCCAGGACAGGTAAGGAGCTCCCCACGATAGGTGAGGAGCTCGCCAGGACAGGTAAGGAGCTCCCCACGATAGGTGAGGAGCTCGCCAGGACAGGTAAGGAGCTCCCCACGATAGGTGAGGAGCTCGCCAGGACAGGTAAGGAGCTCCCCACGATAGGTGAGGAGCTCGCCAGGACAGGTAAGGAGCTCCCCACGATAGGTGAGGAGCTCGCCAGGACAGGTAAGGAGCTCCCCACGATAGGTGAGGAGCTCGCCAGGACAGGTAAGGAGCTCCCCACGATAGGTGAGGAGCTCGCCAGGACAGGTAAGGAGCTCCCCACGATAGGTGAGGAGCTCGCCAGGACAGGTAAGGAGCTCCCCACGATAGGTGAGGAGCTCGCCAGGACAGGTAAGGAGCTCCCCACGATAGGTGAGGAGCTCGCCAGGACAGGTAAGGAGCTCCCCACGATAGGTGAGGAGCTCGCCAGGACAGGTAAGGAGCTCCCCACGATAGGTGAGGAGCTCGCCAGGACAGGTAAGGAGCTCCCCACGATAGGTGAGGAGCTCGCCAGGACAGGTAAGGAGCTCCCCACGATAGGTGAGGAGCTCGCCAGGACAGGTAAGGAGCTCACCATCTCCGGAGCCACATATGAAGCACTGGTGGGTGCCTGGGAAGGGAGGAGTGGGTCTGCAGGCAGCGGGACAAGCTTTGGTGACAATGAGCTTGGAACTCTTTCAAACACCACAATCCCACCTGAACTGGCTTTCCCGGGAACTCTGTAAGACTCCACGGCATCCTGGCACCACGACCAGCACCACGCTGCTGCTGGGGACAAACTGAAGCCTTTGTCTTTCCTGGGTGAGTGAACAAGCTGAAGGCTTTAGGCACAGCCACCAGCATCCTTCCTTTTGGAGCAGGTCACCCCTGGCCACCAGGCCGGGCTGCTCCTTCCCCAGAGCAGTTTGTGGAATGAGTTTTTACACCGGCCCAACGCAACTGGGCTAAAAGAGCTGCCTCACTCATCTGAGCTCTTTGGGGAGGCTCTTGGGCTGGGGCTTTTGCTGTCCTTAGAAGGGGCCACCAGGATGTGTGAGTGGAAGTGAGAAGTGAGATTTCCCGGGAATAATCCTCCTACATGAAACTCGGTGGCATCTGTGAAAAGTCTCGTGTGCGCCGAGAGGATCCACGTGAGGGAGCGCAGGGACACGTCTGGAGTGAGGCCGGGTCCTGGCAGTGTGCTCCAAACTTGTCAGGGTCGGGGTCTGGGGGTGTCCAGGCTGAGCGGAGGGAGAGGCACCGTGGGCCTGGATCACACAGCTGAGCTCAGCTCAGGGCAGATCGAGCTGCAAACAGAGGCAGAGCCCATCCTGAGCCTCTCTAGAGCCACTCCCTGCGCTGGGGGCTCCGGAATCGGCTGCCACCCCCCAGGAGCCGGGTTGTTCTGTGACAACCCAGTGAGGACCTCTGCTCAGGAGCCCAGCAGTGACCAGAAAGGTGAATAAAAATAGGAGCCTTCATGGGAGAGGCTGCAGAGAAGGATGTCAGGAGTCTCTCAGAGGCGTTAGGCAGGCGGGGGGTGTCTCGGTGACCTCGCCTGGAGCGCTGTGGGCAGGGCTGCACATCCCACCTCACAAATGACAGTCACAGGCACGGATCTGGAGGAGGGCTGGGAAAACAGCTCCAAGACTGGCAGACCCTGGGGCTTTTATATGCACAAGCTTGGGCCCATTTGGCTTACGAAGCTCTGGTAGTCCTGACTCCAGCTGGTTGTTTCTGGGGTGACTGGAGCCAAAACCTTGCTCCAGTGTTTGGGGAAGTCAGCTGGACTTTGTCTGAGCGCTGTGACCTGCAGTGACACGGGCTGGTTAAAACCTGACAAGGGATGCTCTGAAGTAGAAAACTCCTGCTTATATCAGACCAGGAAGGTGTTCCCAGCTCCACGCTGTGGGTCAGCATTGTGCTGTCTGTATTTCCTGAGGCATCTGTTAACAAGCCACTGCTAAATAGTGATAATCCTCCTGTGGCAAGCCCGGGTCTGAGTGTTTGCTGCAGCAGGATAATGTCCCCAGCTAGAGTGTGTCTGGAGCCCATGCGATGGCCCACTTAAATCCACGGGAGACTTGAGGGGTCTTGGCAAAGGAGCAACCTGAATGAAATTGGGAAGACAAGGGGATGTTCCCATGGGCCACTGCCTCGGGGTCACTTGAAACAGTGATGTTTCCTTTGCCATGAAACAGTGGAAACAGGTAATCCAGATTAGTTGCTAAGTGCCTCCAGGAGGTAGGATTAACACCAGGAAGAGTCTGCAGCACTCAGCTGGCAGAATCTCACCAGCAAAAAGGGATGGCCATGACGGTGCCTTTGCAAGAGTCTGTCAGGTCTTGGAAGGTAAATCATGGGAATGACCACGAGAAACTCTCCAGTGGCCACAGAAGCAATGCCTGTGTGTATAGGGGATGTCTGTGAGTCTGCACCACCTTGGCCCTCACTCCAAACACCATGATTAAAGCAGCGAGCTTACTAATTTTGGTGTCGTTTTGGCATAAAGCATTTGCTGCATCCGTAGATGTTTGAATTCACACAGACAACATGAGCAATAAAATGGTATTTCATACGTCAGGTTTGTTTTGCTTTAGAGAACTGGTCAGAAATGGAAATTTCTGTTGGAAGACGTTTGAAATCCCAGTTATTTGGGAACTGTTTAAGTCAGAAATTCTGATGAGCTTTCAGAGGCAAAGCATCTGCCCTTCATGGGAGTAGATTGGTTCTGCACAACAACAGTGCTCAGCAGCTCAGGGCTCCTGTTTTGGCTCCATCCTTGGTTCGGTTTGGTATCTGACCATACCTTGTTCCTCTGCTCTCCCTGGGGCTTCTTTCCTGTCTGCTCATCTGGAGAGCTCACCAAGACTCCAAAGGAAATGAACTTGTGCACCACCTAACCCCTGATCCTGGGGTGAATGTGGCATCCCACTGAGGAAAACACACCCCGGACATCAGGAGCAGTGCTGGAGACAAGATCTGTACTGTTTTCTCCAAAACCACAAAGCTCTGGAACATTGATCTGCTTGTACCGAAATCGCTGTTGCTTTTGAAGTAGCTCTACTGGAGGCAAAGTTTGTGCCTCCAGGGCCCTCCAAAAACCAGAGGAGGCAGCAAAAACATCAGTAGGGGTTTGGTGGAGGAGGTTTCCGAGCTGCCTTTCCCAGTGCTCTTGGCTGCTGATAGGAGTGTTTGGGGTGCCACGTGGCCTGGTGAGGTGTGGGCACTTTGCCTCCATGGAAGGTGGGGACAAACACCTGCAATGCACGGCTTGGGGGACAGAAATAGAGGTCACAAGGTGTGAGGGACAGTTTTCCCTCACAGGAAGGAGGTGAAGAGTCTGACTCCCGATTCCTTTAGGCAGAGGAAAGGAGAGAGGGTCCCTGCGGGTCAGCAGTGTTTGGATGGGAGCTGTGTGTGTGCTGGGGAGCTGAGCAAATGGGGGAACCTCAGAATCAGGTGTCTTTGTTTGAAGATGCAGGTGTTTGAGCAATACACCTCTCCAGGGCTGCACAGAGATCATCCCCCCATCCTAAAGCCCCTCCTTGCTGGCATCAAGTGGTCAGGGACTGCCCAGTGCTAGCCCAGCCCTCCCCAGCGGGATGAGCTGCTGCAGGATCCTCTCTGATTCATCCCTTCCCTGCCCCTTCCATCCAGGCACAGCAGTGGTGAGGCCCCCAGAGCCTGATGGAGAACCAGAGCATGTGCAAGCCTGCTCCGTGTCCTTCCCAGCCAGTGTGATTTGGACTGGGACCTCACCCCAGCCGTCATCTCTGCCTGGGATAAAGAGAGTTTGTTTCTGCCTTAGCTCACTGCAGTATCTCCTGCTGGCAGACTTTCCAATTAGGGAGCCAAGTGGGAGTCAGGAGAGACCCCAGGGTGGATTTCACACTCACTCTTTATTTATATGTAAACCTGGATGCAGGGCTGAGCTGCTGAGAGTGGGAGCAGGAGCACCGAGGGGGAGAGGCCAGCCTGGAGAACAGAGGTCTTTGCAGCTCTCGGTTGCAGTGTGTGGGGGACAGAGCTGAGAGAGAGGCAAAGTCTGGCTTGTCTCTCCCACTGCTTCAGCTCACGGGTTCTTCCCAGACCCTGCTTGTGCCTCCCAGAATGGCACTTGAGCATCTTTGGATGCTGGGGATGGGAAGTTGTCCCCTGGTGACAGGTTTGAGAGTCCCTGTGTGCCCCGGTAGCCACCTGGAGCATGGAGGTGCATGGCCTGGCTCAGGTGGGTTATGGGGTCTGATCCCGCAGCCTCCACTCTTGCCCTTGGCATTCCAGTGCCCCAGAGCTGAGCCCCAGTGTCTCTGCTGTACCCCGACACTGATGGTGCTTCGGGCCCCACAGAGGGGTCAGCAGAAGCTGGCCAGCAAGGGAAGTGAGGGAAACATGGGCAGAGGAAGATGGCACAGCTGGAGGGCACACGGACCACAGCCATGGGCAGGGAGCAGCGGATGCCCCAGGAAAAGCTGGAACACCTTCCCTCCAGGCATTCCCCATTCTCTGCTCCCTTCCGTTTCCATTGGGTGGGACCCTTTCACACTGCCAAAAACCACCGGCCTTCCTCTCTCTTTTAAAAAAAATATTTAATGAAGGCAAACAGATGTGAAGCTAAAACCTGGAGGGAGCAATTCTTCCCTGGCCAAAAAGGACCAAAGCGGCTCCTGTGGGCAGCCCGTGTGTGAGTACCCACCATTCAGGGGGGTGAGTCCCCCCAAAAACACATCTCCACACTGAACCCTTCTGGCCACCAGAGCCTCTTTGCCAGGCTCACACAAGGGCCGTTTTCCAGGTGCTGCTGCCGTGCTTTACGGTGTGATTATGGCTGCACAAACAGTTCCACTGGCTCAGCTGCTCCCTCCCCTCCTTCCCTTTGTCTGGGAAAAGCGATGTCTCTCCAGCTAGTTTTTGCTGGCATCCGAGCTGGATGACAACTCCAGGAGATCAAAACACAGCGTTGGTGGGTTGGTCACTGTAATGACAAGATTTTGGTCGGGCAGTTGGGTGCTGAGTTAAGCCGGGCGCTTAGTTAAGCTTGGTTTAGCTGGTTTGCTAAGCAAAGCACCTCTCGGGTGGGAACAAGGACATGCAGGCTCAGCACCTGGTTTCCAACTCCTTGTTTTGCATCAGGGGAGTGTTTGCTACCTGGCCGTGCTGTTCCTCACTGGAATAGGGGTAACAGGATTTCTCAGCTTGGCAGGTGTGCCAGAAAGATAAATTCAGCAATATTTGGAGGGTATCGCAGGACTCCAGCTTTACTGCGAGCCACAGCATTTCTCATCCACACCACTGAACTGCAGCTACCTCTCATGAGCAGGCAGAGCAGGAAGAGACACCTGCGGGGTGGCTGAGAAATCCAGGAAAAGATGAGCAGCATAGGGAATGCGAGCAGGGATTGCTCATTCTCCCTCCCAGTTGAGAAGCAGGGGCAGGAGGCAGAGGCAGTCAGTTGAAGCAGATGGATGGAAGCAATTTTTCAAGGAACGTGCTGTGGTGCTGTGGAACTCCTTAATAAAGGGCATCAAAGCATTAGTGTGGATGCAAGATCATGGAAAAGGAACCCACGGAAAAGCAGGCACTCTGCAGACAGCATCTGGATTGGGAAGACCAGAGAGAGACTGGGAAAGCACTGTGGGAAGTACTGCGTGTTTGTCTTCTTCTTCTATCCCAGGGAAGGACGTATGGGATGTATCCCTCCCCTCCAGCTGCTGCTGGGACGTGGCCCGGGCAGGACAGGCCTTTGGCTGGCAGTGCCACCGTCCTCATGCAAGGTGAATTTCAGACCCTGAGGTGCAACACCACACAGAAAGAAGTGGAAGCCCATGTGTTGCCATCATCCTGGGTCCTGCAGGGAGACACCGGCTCCAGGAAGGGCTGTTGGTGTTCACTGAACGGGCAGGTCTGGAATGCAGAGCTGTGGGGTGCAAAACGTGCTCCCAGCCAGGTCTCTGCCTTTGTTCTGTGGCGTTGCAGGTCAACAGATTGGGTTGGAAGGGATCTTAGAAACCATCTCATTCCACTCCCTGCCATGGGCAGGGACCCCTCCCACTATCCCAGGCTGCTCCAAGCCCCATCCAGCCTGGCCTTGGGCACTTCCAGGGATGGGGCAGCCACAGCTGCTCTGGGCAAGGGCGATCAAGGGAGGCCCAGGAACAGCTGCTCAGATGGATTCCTGCCATGTTCAGGTGAAGTGGGGCAGCTTTGGGGGTGGACAGCACCTCAGTGGGATATTATCTGGAGTTGTAAGGTGAGATAAATAAACCTGATGGTCAGAATAGGATTCACACATATTTGGGTGCAGACCTGTCCCTAAAATCTTTGTCTGCACTTAAAATGGCCCCGGAACAATGAGGATCTACGAGCCTATTGCTGATTTTCAGAGCCAAATCAAAGTCCCAGGGAGTCAGCAGGCATCCAGCCACCACGCTGAGTCAGAAAGCACCTTCAGAGCCAAAATCCCAGGACCCGAAAGGAGACGTTGCCACCTCCCGCAGCCTGAAGTGGCCCCCAGCTGAGCCATTCCGTCCCCTCCCGAGGACCAGGAGAGCCAGCGGGCAGCCCCTTCAGCCGCTGCATTATTTAAGGGCCCGGGCGCAATTAGCGAGGCACTGGAGAGCAGCCAGCAGGGACTGCAGGTGCTGGTGCTCCCCGGGGCACGGGCACCATGAACAGCTGGGCTCCAACTTCCTGGCTTGCAACTCTCAAGGGCACTCCCAAAAATAGGCTGCTGCAATCACCTCGGCCAGAGACCCTGCTGACACAAATCACCCCGGCAGAGCGGCGGGAGGAAGAAAACACCGTGATTTGCACGGAGACGAGCACAGAGAGGACAGAAGGGTGATGATCATGACAACTCGCCTCTCCTCAGACCCAGTCCGTCCGGAGGGGTAGTTCTGGACCAGTGCATCATGGATGTAATCGCCCTAACCCCACCAGTTTGTTTTATTCCTTCCTTGTAACACCAACTTTCCCCCACTGCTCCTGGCCCTACAGGATCCTGTTTGGCTGCCCTACCTCACCACCAACCAAACCTGTTCTGCCGTACAGCCCCTGGCAGAAGCACGGAACTGCCAGCAGCAGGTGCTGAATGTTGCTTTCCCACTGTAATTAGCAGGCTGAGCTCCCCTCCTCGGCTCTCTGATCTCTGTTTTCATGGCTCTCTGCAGCTCACGGGAAATGCGATAGGCAGTATCCAGGGTCTTGTGTCAGCAGCGGGCATTGCTCAGCTGAGCACCTTAGCAACAGGGACAGGGTGGGGTGGGAATGCTGCAGGCAGAGGTGTGTGAGACACCTCTGGGTGGGCAGCTCGCTGAAGGGACACCTCAGTTCCAGCTGCTGCGGAGGTTTCCAAGAGCATTTTGTTCTGTGGAAGAAGAGGAAGGGTGTCCGGGCTGCTCTTGCGAGAACCAGGGGCTGTGCCTGTGGCAGGCGTTTCCCAAGGACCAGCGTGGTGAGGCTGGCTCAGGTGAGCCTGCCTCCTCCACAGCCACTAAAGCTGTCCCACAAGACACAAGACTGCATCACTGTTTTTCCGCAGCAGGCACAGCCTGACTCATCTTCGGGAGGCCTCCTCCAAAATGTCACTGCGAGCAAACCTGCTTGGTTTCTGTCACTACCTGCCGGGGACTCAGCTGAGGGAGGGGAGAGGCAGGCTGCGGGGCAGGCTTCCAGGCTAGCTCCATCCCCGCTCTTCTCCCAGGATGTCCCTAAATGCCTCCAGGGAGCCGGCTGCCTTCCCAGGGCTGCCTTGCCTCACGCCCTGCTGCTTCCCTGTGCGTGCCCTAAGGCTCTCTTGCGTCTGGAGGGGAATTCTTTAGTTGTGACCAAAACCCACTTGATCTGACCACGCCTGGGGGACTGGTGAGGGTGGAAGACGCCTTTCTTTGTGCTTCAGGTGGGGGATTTTGAAGCCCTGGACCTTCCAAACAGAGGCAGAAGATAAGACGTATCATTGAAAAAGCTCTCTAAAGAGCTCAAAACTGTCACCTTCACTGTCCCCATTCACACAGCTGCCCTTTGGGGCTGTGGCTCAGGTCTTTACTGGCCCAGAAGCCACCAGGGCACTTGGCAGATGGCTGTTAGAGTGGGGTCTTTGCCCATCTTCCCTTGGAGATATCCCTACCAGGACACCCTCTCCCTGGTCCATCATCACGTCTCTGAGCTCGATGCTACTCAGTAAATACCCTCAAAATTCGGGATGCCACCCGTGAGTCAAAACAGTTTGGATTTTGTTCAAAAACAGGTCAGAAGAGCTCTTTTCACAGCTAGAGTCTGTGGTAAATACAATGAACACTCAGTTCTTATGTGAGCACCACAAAAGCCAGGACAAGGGACCCCCCAACCCCTCTCAGGACCATTTGGAAGAGATGTGCTGGACACACTGTGCTTCCAAAGGATAACAGGTCCACGGGGTCACTGGACAGAACATTTTGGCACTGGGGGCAGTAGCAATGGCACCAGAGAGAGCCTCACTCTCTCTCTGAGATAAGGGAAGGGGAGACAGGCTGGGTGCAGATGAGGATGGGGAGGATGTTGCAGGACATGAATCCCCGAGCAGGAGGGGCAGGACCCCAGGAGGCTCAGCAGGACCCTGTAGGAACCAGTGGCCCACCCGGAACTCAGCGCTGGGTGGACAGAGGCATTTTGTGGTGAAGGCTTTGCCCTTCTCAGCCTCCCCTTAGGACATCACTTCTACCCCCAAGCCAGGCCCCTCAGGACAAAGCTGCCTCCCCCAGCCCAGGGGCTGGGGAGGGGTTGGCTGTGCACACCCGTGTGGCACAGGAGGAGCCCACGGGAAGGCTGGCCAGTGTGTGGTGGTCTGGGGAGCACACAGGGCACGGCTGGAGAGCTGGGTGAGCCAGCCAGCCCGCTCCAAACAATTCCCAGACCTGAGCTGTGCTTGGAGCCCAGGCTGGTGAGCACCTGGCTGGAAGCCAGTCAGGTCCACCTGAGCCAGGGGCGGGCCCCAGGCTGAGCTGGAGAGCTGCGAGAGGAGAGGCAGGAACGGGCTGGGGGTTGTGGACACCCTGACCAGAGCGTCCTTCACGTGGCTGTGCTTTGCTGTGCCAGGGCAGACTCTGCCTTCACGCGCTGGGCACGTCCAGGGAGCAAAGTCCCGCAGATCCCCGGGGAGGCCTGAGGAATGCTGCACACATTAACCCTGCTGGGGACTGAGCAGGGCCAGGCAGCGAGTCCCTGCGTGCCTGGGTCTTCACAGCAACCCAGAAATGGTGCCTTGTGTGCAGTGTTCCCTCACAAGCACTCAGCCCTCCTCTGCTGCGACTCGCCGTGGGGGGACGGGCACCAGGAGGAGGAATTTGCTGGGTGTGAGGAAGTGACTTGAGCTGTGGCACAAAAACTCTCTGGGTGGGTGTCATGAGCACACGCTGGGGAGTATCCCGTGGGCCTGAGCTCAGAGCTACATATGCTGCTCCTCTGCCAGCACCAAACATGGCACCTGGCATCTGCTCAGCTCAGACCCCATTGGTACAAACAGGTGGTAGGTGGAAAGTCCAAGCCCACAGCACAGCCCGGAAAGGTCGTGTTTTATTCTGGCTGATCTCCTTCGCTTGCCTCATCTCCTGGAGGAAAATGAAGTGATAAACAGCCAGCAGCACAGTTTTGTTAAAAACAAACCAGGGCAAACAAACAAGGGATAATTCTCTGTCTGGTTGGCGTGGGGAATTCTGCTGAGCGGAGAGCGGTGCTCCAAGGACAGACGTCGCTCCAAGTCCTGCATGACCAGCAGACAGTGGCCAGCTCCTTGCTGGGACAGCATGGCTGGGCTCAGGGTCTTGCTTCCTGGGCAGTGTCCTGGGGAACCTAAACGCTTTTTTTACTTCTGCGGGATTCATATTCCTGCATTTTCCAGGCTCCCATTGAGTGGCCCCCAGCCACAGGCTTTGCTGAGCCTGACTGTGGTCTGTGCCCAGAACAAGGGGCTCTCCGCAGGTGAAGAAAGCTCAAGGACAAAAAGAAGGAACTGGGGACAGTCTGTCTGAGCCCTTGTGCAGGCAGGGAAGCAAAGGAGGGAAGCCTGGCAGAGGCAGGGATGGCTGCAGCATTCTGAGCCTTGGAGAGAAGGAAAACAGGACAGGGAGAGTGTAGAAAGGGGTCCTGGGAGGCGAAGATGTGCAGAGAGATCACACACACTTGATAACGTGCAGAGAGGAGGGGAAAGGACAGTGCTGGGCCGGGAGGTGGTGGAAGGGTCGGGGAGCCAGGTGCTCCTCCTGTTTTCATTCTTACCTTCCTCCCCCAAGTGCCAGGATCTCCGAGTCTTTTACGGGGCTTTACAATCCTGGAACCTGGCAAACCGAGGCACCGAGAAGTTAAGTGAGGCCACCAGAGAAGATGAGAGGGGATTGTGTTACTCTTTTTTTCCCCTGAAACAAAGCAGAGCTGTCAGTTGACACTTCCCGCGCTGCCCCAGCTCCAGAGGGTTCTGGGGCCGCTTCCAGCAGACAAGAGACGTCACGGCAGAGACAAGAGCCGTGGGGTGAGGCGTGGGATTCCTGCGGTGCGGGGTCCTGTGCAAAGCGGTGCCTGGAGTCGATGTCCTCCCACCGGAGCAGGGAGAGGCTGTTCTGCTGCCCGTGCCTCCCGCCAAGCTCGGGGCCTGGAAGCCGCGAGCCCTGGCAGCCTGGAGGTGTCCTGGGAACCTGGGTTTGGAGGCTGCCTGCTCGGCAAAGGGTTAGGAAATCGGGCAGGCTGCCACCAAAAGTCTGCCCGGCTCTTGGCAAAAGTCTGCCTGAGCGATGCAGCTCCCTGAAACATTTCAGCGTTGACAAATGTGTGGTGTTCTGTTGTGCGTGTTTTTTTAAAATGGAAAACCCAACTCCGCTGCATTGAAAACTTGCCCGACTGGTCGGAGGATGGCTCAGCCAGTCCGTAGGGGAGTGGGGCAGTGGGCCCTTTTCCTGAACACAGGATGCCTATTGTTCTCCGGGCAGAGCAAGAGGATGGCTGGCATTAACCACAGGACCGGACAGGAGCGCCTGGGTCATCACAGCTGGAACACCACCTGCATGGGCAGACCCCTACTCTGTGTCTGTTTCAGCAGGGTCTGGCCAACCTCCACACCTCCAGCCTGCAGGATGGCTTCCCAGTCCCTGGAGCAGGCCCAGACGGGCAGGAAAAGGCTAAATCTGCCTGCATGACCCATCGCTGGCACTGCAGCACCGGCAGGATTTTGCTGTCCCTCACCCACCCTTGGGGGAATGGCTGTAAACTGACAGAGGGCAGGGTTAGATGAGATTCTGGGAAGAAATTCTTCCCGATGAGGCTGGTGATGCTCTGGCACAGGTTGCCCGGAGAAGCTGTGGCTGCCCCATCCCTGGAAGCGTCCAAGACCAGGTTGGATGGGGCTTGGAGCAACCTGGGATAGGGGAAGGTGCCCCTGCCCTCGGCAGGGGGTGGAACAAGATGAGCTTTAAGGTCCCTTCCCACCCAAACCATTCAGTGATTCTTTGACTCCCACTTCCCTCTGTCTGTCTCGGCACGGAGGGCTGTCCCCACGGTGTGACACAGAGGGACGCCTGGGCCCTCTCTGCTGGACATCACGTGTGGCCTTCAACGGCTCTGGGCACCGAACCGAGCGTGGCAGGAGGGGGGGAGCTGGCAAGCCGGCCACGCCTGGGTACAAATCCCACTGCTGTGCACCGCACCGGCCTCCGAGTCCCCACTGCTGTCACCTCGGCTGCACCAGGCTCCCCCGGCCCCTGCGCTGTCCTCCGCTGCTTCTCATCTGCTTGTTATTCATGGCAGGGGGCAAGGAGCCTCCCCCCGCCCCCCATTCACTGCGCGGACCATCCCCACAGCCCCAGAAGGTTGAATTTAATGCTGGGGGATTTGCAAGTCAAGAATTCCTGCGCCCACACAATGCGCAGCTGGGCTTTGAAAAGGCGTCAGGATTAAAATGCAACCGCAAACTTGACAAACCGGCGCAAGGGCCGCAGACAATGGGCTGCAGCTCCCTGTTATCATTCACGGCGTGTGAAGGACCAGCTCGGCGGGTTACAAGTCATGCGCTGGAGATGCTGCTGGCCTGGACACCAGCGGGGAGGGCTCCTTTGTGCGGCTCTCGCAGTGGGGAGCAGCCCCAAAGATGGGCTGAGCCGAGACACATCTCCGCTCGCAGCCGGGGGTAAGGAGGGCAGCGTGACAGGGACCCTCCGCCACCGCCCGCGGGCCCTCGGCTCCTGCCTGGTCGGGATTCAGCCGCCCCGGGGGGCTCCGGATTCACCGGGCTTTGCTGGATGGAAATTAAGGAGCTTTTCTTTGATTCTGTCCTGAAACTGTAACTTGGTTCATGCGGGAGTAATAAAGCACACGGGGGCTGGGGGGGCTCGGGGCAAACAGGGATGCCAGGACGGGGCAGAGGGTTTCAGATGATGACGGATTAGATACAGGTCAACCGTGTAATAGTGAGGGACAATGCCACCTGGGGCTGGAATAATTAACACTCCGCAGCAAAGCCGGCAAAACAACCGGCTGGATCTCCCCGTGGGCAGCAGCGAGACACCTTCCCCAGCCCCCCGAGCCAACCCAGCCCGCCGCTGATCCCGGGGCGCTTGGGGCACGGCTCTGCCGCGGCCCCGGGGGGAGCACAGGGCAGGGGAAGGTCTGGCAAAGAGAGACTTGGGCCTGGCCAGAGCGGTGGGAAGGAGGGAGCCACCCAGGAGGTGATGTGACAGGCATGGGGTCCTTGTGTGACTGTCATGGCTAGGATCAATTATTTTAATGAGCCCGTGGACAAAGGTCAGGGAGGAATGTAATGTGTAGCGTCAGCCAGGTCCTCATGCTGGGGACGTACTGGCTACTGCCATGGCGTTCCCACTCAGAGGCAGCAGCCATCCAAACCTCCCTGTCTGGGGGGCACGGCACTGGGTCCCCATGTGCCCAGCACTGGTGTAAAACTGGATCAGGTGATCAGCCCCTCCCCAGCTGCTTTCCCACCACCTTCCTGCACGCCCAGGAGCCTGCACAGCTTCCCTCTCAGCAGAGGCTCCCATCAGAGGCTGAGCGCAGCAGGAAAGAGGATTTTGCTCTCTCCTTGGGCAGTGATGGGTGTGGGGGTAACCCTTCCCTGCTTCCAACAGATGAAAGGATGGGTGAGCAAACTCCATCCTGTAAGATGGGACTGTGCATGCGGCCACACCGACCTCCCAGCACCTCTCAAGGAGCTCTGTCCGTGTGATGGGCCAGCTCTGGAGGGACCAAAAAAGCCCAGAGCAGTCCTCAACACCAAATGGCACCGTGCCATTAGGCAGTGCAGGAGGGTTTGGTTTGGTTTGGTTTCTCTTCTTTCCCCAAAAAGCTTGGTCCTTCATGCAAAAAGGGACCTTTCAAAAATGGTGCAAAACTGACACTGTTGAACTTAAGGGAGTTTGCTGAGCAGCAAGAAGCTGTAAAAATATTGTTGGATGGAGGATTGACACTTTTCCTATAGTGAAGGGGAGTTTTGTAGCCATTTTGAGGCTAGTTTAGATGGCTGAGCTGAAGAGCAGAACACATCTGGTTTTTGAGCTAGCACAGCTCAAAAAGAGAGTCACGGGGAGACTGAGGCTTTTACCTGACTTTGCCCAAATCTTACACGTCAGGACATGAGCTTTAGCAAAGTGGCCTTGGCCTGACAGGAAATAAGAGCTGAGGTGTAGGATCTGTCTTAGCACGGTTCTTGGTGTCACACAGACTGAGCTTTTTAACCACCTAGAGAAAAAGCTCATAAGCAAATTCATCGTGTACCCCCTGGGACAGCACCAGCAGCTTTTCCCTGGTGGTGACTCTGTGCCCAGGTCTGAACTGCGATTTGGAAAATGACATTAATGATCAAACATCTTTGCTGCCTGCAGTGGTGCCCTGCAAAAGGGTTTCTTGCTGGTTTTGCAGTCTCCTCTCTGTCCCATGGAAGTGCTGGTGTCCGACATGGTGTCCACCCTGCAGGCCAGGGGTGCTGGTGATGGCCACAACAGAGCCAGTGATGGTCACTCCAGCATCACGGGCAGAGGCTGCTCTGGAATGAGAGAATGCTGAAGTAAAAGGGCAGCAGCTCGTGGGGCTGAAAGAGGAAACGATGCCAGGATGCTGGGGAGCTGCTGGGGCAGACTGAACCTGCCTGCAGAGTCCTGCAGCCCACAGCAGGCTGGGCACCCACCCGGGCTCTCTCTGGGGCTGCATTTTTAAATTGAAACAACAACAGAGCAGCAAGAACTACAACTAAAGAGGTCTCCTGGCCCTTGTAATGGTAGGCAGTGCCTGGCCGCCCAGCAATCAGGTCCTAAGGTGCTTCTTCTATGTTAAAAGCACTGCATCTGCTCCATCTCACACCAAGTGGCACCCACACGGCCCTTCCTGAGGGACAAATGCCACAGGGCCGCCCTCCTCCTGCCCAGCCCCAGCGTGTCCGTGCATGGCATAGCTGCCAGCTTGCCTTCCCTTGGGGTGGGAGGTGTGCCCTGCAGGGAATTTGGGTGGGTGCCCCGTGGTACTCACCCTGGAGCAGGAGCCCTGCTGCTCGGCCCTCTGGGGAAGGTCAGTGGGGAGGGGGTCAAGCTATATTAAGGCAATCCTGCTGGGGAAGGCGTGTTTGGGATCCCGGCGGTGCCCGGCGGGCAGATGCGTGGCAGGAGCTATATTTGGAAGGTGCCATTTGGTTCCCTCCCCAGATGCTGCAGCAAGCTGTCCCCAGAGCTGGCCCTGACTGCGTGTGCAGCTCCCGAGCACCAGCATCCCCCTCCCCGGCCCCACACCGCACTCTGCTCCTTTTTTCCCCCCTGCTTTTCTTTCCTGCGGGCTGTGAAAAGGTGCAGTCTGCCTGTGACCGTTTCTCCTCCCTCCCTCCCCCCTTCCTGCTGGTCAAAACCGCCATCCTGGAACAGCCCGGCGGATTAGTGAAGGGATACCTTTGAAACCGATGCCAGGAAAGCTCCGTGGATCAGTTAACAGGAGAGTATAAAAAGCCGTGCCTGTGTCCCCCCACGCTCCCCCCATCTCTCTTCCTCCGTGTCACCGGCCCTGGCTGCCGGCTCGCCCCTGGCTGGGGGCCTGCGATCCCAAACGTGCTCTCCAGGCTGGCTTGCCTCATTAATTAAAGAAGACAGATTTTTAGCTTCTCTTTCCCTCCCTCCTTCTCTCTCTTCCTTTTTTTTTCCTTGGGCTCCTGCTGGGGAAAGTGGAGCCAGTCTTGTGGGGGCAGGAGGAGGACGAGGATGGGCACCAGGGATTAGAGGCGGCTGATGTGCTCTGCTCCCGGGGCCTGGGACGCCCCGAGCCTGCTTGGTGCCAGCCCAGGGGACGTGAGGAGAGGGCACTCAGCTCCCACACCCACAGTGCTGGGATTTGCAGCAGCGTTTGTATCCCCTCCAGGAACGTTCCCTCGAGGTTGGTTTCCACGAGCATCCTGCCTGTCCGCAGCACTCCCTCACTGACCCTGGCCCTGCTGGTCCTGCAGGACACCAGGACAGCAGGGACTGTGGGTGCAGCCATGCATGGGGCTGGGCACAGGGCAGAAATCAGCATGTGGGTGTGCAGGGAGTGTGGTACAGCCGTGCAGGGTGTGTGTACAGCCATGAAGGGAGTGTGCTTCACCTCTGCCGTGGGTGATGTGTGTGTACAGCTGTGCAGGGTGTGTGTACAGCCATCAGGGTGTGTGGTACAGCCGTGCAGGGAGTGCAGCACACCTCAGAAGTGGGAGATGTGTGTGTACAGCTGTGCAGGGTGTGGGTACAGCCATGCAGGGTGTGTGTACAGCTGTGCAGGATGTGTGTACAGCTGTGCAGGGTGTGTGTACAGCCATGCAGGGTGTGTGTACAGCCATGCAGGGTGTGTGTACAGCTGTGTAGGGTGTGGGTACAGCCATGCAGGGTGTGTGTACAGCCATGCAGGGTGTGGGTACAGCCATGCAGNCCGTGCAGGGTGTGCAGCACACCTCTGCAGTGGGTGATGCGTGTGTACAGCTGTGCAGGGTGTGTGTACAGCCATGCAGGGTGTGTGTACAGCCGTGCAGGGAGTGTGGTACAGCCATGCAGGGAGTGTGTACAGCCGTGCAGGGTGTGTGTACAGCCGTGCAGGCTGTGTGTACAGCCGTGCAGGGTGTGCAGCACACCTCTGCAGTGGGTGATGCATGTGTACAGCCATGCAGGGTGTATGTACAGCCATGCAGGANTCACTGACCCTGGCCCTGCTGGTCCTGCAGGACACCAGGACAGCAGGGACTGTGGGTGCAGCCATGCATGGGGCTGGGCACAGGGCAGAAATCAGCATGTGGGTGTGCAGGGAGTGTGGTACAGCCGTGCAGGGTGTGTGTACAGCCATGAAGGGAGTGTGCTTCACCTCTGCCGTGGGTGATGTGTGTGTACAGCCGTGCAGGGTGAATCCACACCCCGTGCAGTGTGTGCTCCTGCTCCAGGGACAGCTCACACCACCAGAGCGCTGACACAATTCGCTCCACCTGTGCCTGTGCTGGGGTAGCACAGCTCGCAGCCCATCCCCAGCACAGGCACAACCCTCCATGCGAGCTCAGGCTGGGAGGCAGCCGCCCTGGCACAGGGTGCACGAGGACAGGAGAGCACAGTAGGGACAACAGGAGCTCCAGGAGGGACCTGAGGGCTGTGCTGTGCTGGGAGCTGGCCCCTGACTCTTCCTGGCTGTGTTGTTCCTCCCTGAGGAGAAGGCCTGGCTGGTTCTTCTGGCTGAGTCATCCCCAGGTCTATCAGCCTGGCTGCAAAATTAAATTCAAAGCTCGTCTTTTTAACACGAAGATCACTTACATCCAGCTGCACGAGCCGCGGCCCCTTTAGGATTTAATAATAAAATGAATGCCCATGACCTGACTGTTTGCTCACGCCTGGATCTTCCTTGATGGATGAACAGAAATTGCTCCCTGGCTCGGGTCATCCGCAGTAAAAATCGCCAGTCGATTGCTGGGCCCTCCCTCGGCTCCTCTGCGTTCAGGGCTCGCTGGCTTCGTTTGGGACCTGGCTTGGAACGGATAATCAATAATAATCAGGCTCGACGCTGTGACGGCACCTTTGATCCGAGCATCTCGGAGCACTTTGCAGCGGATAATGAACGGAGCCCCTCTGTGAGGCGGGCAGGAGTGTCTGCATTTTATGGGGGGGAGCAGAGCCCAGGGATGGGCTGACCCTGCTGCTCCCCGGCCCTGTCCTGCTCCATCCCGCATGCGGACGGCTCAACCGCTTTAGCATGAGAGTTGCTTGGAAAGGGGATGGTGCCAAACCTCTGTGTGGCTCATTCCCTGGTAGCTTGTGGGTTTGCTTCCTTCATGAGACAGCCTGGATTGCCCCGCTGACAAAGATATTTTTGGAAAAGTCGTGCTGGTGTAAGGCTCGGTGTGGCAGGGAACAGAGCAGCCCTGGGTGAGGTGTGTTCCCCCAGGGACAAGTGATCTCAGGGCTCTTCCACCCCCAAATTGGGGCTCCCCACGATGGGCTGCAGCACCTCTGTGGCAACCTGCAGGGGCTGAGGCTGGGGAGTGTCACTCCCAAGCTACAACCATTCCCAGGCCTGGGAAAAGAGGCTGGCAGCAAGGAGCAGAGCCGTGAGGTCCTGTCTCCAGCCATCCTGGAGAGTGCAGGCACTGCCTGGGCTCTGTTTGCTTTCAGGAGCGGCTTGCACAGTCTGAACCTGGTGATGCCAGCCCTGCTGCTACCCACCAGCCTCCCCAGTCCCATGGCCGGGGCGTCCGTGGGCCCCACGCTGCCCCGGGATGGCAGCGTGGGGGCTGGCAGCAGGGGCCACCCGCACGGCCAGGAGTGCAGGGCTGGTGGCACAGACTCGGCTGGGGCGGCGAGCTCTGCCTGAGGGAGGGCTGTGTCCCCCACGGGTGGGCAGTGGGGACAAGGGACCCAGCCCTGGGGATGCCACCCCCATGTCCCCAGCCAGGGTGACATCCTGCTGTCGCAGGGGCAGTGTCCCCAGTAGCTGGGCAGTGGGGACAGAGGGCGTCCAGCTCCGGGGATGCCACCCTCGTGTCCCCAGCCTGCACCCCTCGGCCAGGATCACATCCTGCCCCGAGAAAAGCGTGTCCCCCCGTGGCCAGCCAGCGGAGGGCGGGCAGGGGCAGCTTTGGGGCTGTCACCCCAGTGTCCCCAGCCCGCACCCCACCAGGACAGGCTGCTCCGCTGGTGTCGCAGCGCCACCCCTTGCCTCCCGGGGAAAGTGCCCGCTGCCTTCATCTGCACTCTCCAGCAATTAAGCGACTAATACATTAATTGTTTCTCATCTGCGCATCTCCAAGGTCACCTGTAAGACCGGGAAAGGCAAGCAAACCTCCCCGGGCGATCCCAGTCACACGCCCAAGGGATGAGGCTGCAGCGCAGGGATTGCCCCATGGACCCCCAACCCCAAATCCTCCCTGGGAGCGCGGCCGCGGGGAGCAGCCCCCGCGGGGATGGAGGCGGGATGCTGCCTGGGGGATGCCGGTGCTGGCCTGCAGCGGGAAGCACACCCCGCGCTGGCGGCGGGCTGAAAATCGAGTCCCCGGCTGTCCGTGTGTCCATCCAGCCGGGGCTCCCACCGCCCGCCTCCGCCTCTGCCTTTGTCTCCGGCGCTCAGCCGCGCTTCCAGTCTTCAAAGTGTTAAAACTTTTCAGTGTGTGCTGCAGATCCCTTGCCTGCAGCCTCCTGCCCTGAGTCAAATTAATCATGTACTGGGAAACACAGCAGGCATGTACTAGCCCTGGGCATGGTGTATCACGTACTTTCTGGAATCTGTCACATGGGGAGCTTTCTGTTTTAGGCTCAATTGATCCTTTCTCGGTTTGATACTGTGTTTAATTGTGAGATGGGGCTGTGTGTTTTCGCTTCAGCCGAACTTAAAGGGCCGCTCTTCCCAGCCTTGTTTTCAGATGTCCGCAAGAACAGACTGCCGCTGTCTCCTCACCCAAACAAAAAGCCTTTCTCTCCCCACACACAATATCCCTTCTGTATTGTCCACAACAAAGAGCAGGGCTAAATTAATTTTAGGTCCGGCTCTTTTAATGTAGGGCTGGGAAGGGGAGGTGCTTTTATTGCTGCAGCTGACGGCTCAAACAGGAGAGGCGAGAGGTGGCCTGGGCCACTGGGCACTCCCTGGGCGGTGGGGATGGGGAGGGGGGATGGCCCTGGTCCCCAGGACCCTCCCCAAGCCCCCTCAGCTGCAGTGCCCGGTGCAAGGTGAGGTGAGCTGGAGCAGAGCCCGACCATGCTCCTCACTGCAAGATCGCCCCAGGTGGGTGAGAGCCTTCCTGGGCTCTCCCTCCATCCCCAAGGAGGGCTTTCCACCTGCCCTACACTGGAAAGAGTGGTCCAAGGAGGCTGGGTGGGAGAGAAGGTCCCTGGATTCCAAAAGTGATGTCCCCTGGAGGCTGGCATCTCCCTCTGGCTGGCCAGATAGCCGTAGCAGGGCGATTTCTCATTCTGTCTCCACACAAAAGATTCCAAGAGACAAACAAAAAACCAGAGCATCCCTTTGAAACTGGGTAAAAAGGAAAAAAATAAATTTTTTCCTTCTGAAAAAGGCTTATCTGGAGCAGTGACTGCGGGCTGCCGTGCGCAGCAGTGCGGAACGGAGCCGTAGGGCCTGGGACAGGGTCTGCTCCCCGCCCTGGTGGGCACAGTCCTCTGGTGTGACGTGCCACCCGCCTGCACCAGTGGTCTGTGTGGCTCAGCTGCCACAGGGACACGGCGGGAGGGAAGGGTCGTGCAGCCACCAGGTCCCAGTGGCATCTCCAGGATGTGGGATGTGCAGAAAGATGGGAAGGAGCCCTGGGAAATTGTCAGAATTGAGACAAGGAGAGCTGAAGAGAGCAGGGTTTGGGGGAGGGAGGTGTCTGGTCAGGGAAGTGGGGAGAGGAGGGGATGCTGAGGGGAGCAGAGGGTGGGGACAAGGGACCCCGGCTGGGAGAGTCAGGCTTTGGGAAGGGCTAGGGCAGGGCAGGGGTGTTGGGAGGGGTGTCAGGAGAGGGGAGGGAGGGAGGCTTGTGTGAGCTGGTGTGGTTTTCCACAAATTTAGGCAGAGATGCAGGATTGAAAGGGGAGGGAAAGGTGTTGCAGACAGCTCAGCTCTGGGTCCTCCCTCTCCTCATCTTCCCCTTCCCAAGTGGGTGGACGGGGCAGGTCCCACTGCCTGGCGTGTGGGCAGGGTCCTGGCCAGGCCACCGTGGCGAGCCAGAGGCCGTGAGCTGCTCTCTGCCCTGCAGCCCCCAGTTTCTCGGTGCATGGGCAGGAACTTGCTCCTGGGTTTATAAATATTCAGCGCCAGCAAAGCCCATTAATGTTGCATTAGGGCTGTGAATCGGAAAGCCCCAAAGCCAGGCAGCTCCTGCCGCAGCTGCAGCGCGGTCCCGGGCCCGCCCATCGCGCTCCAGCCGGGGCTGCCAGGACACCCCATGGCCGCAGCAACGTGCTGTTGAAGGGCATGGCCTCAGCCCCCTCCCTCCAGCACACCTGGCACAGGTAACAGGGACTGGTACAGGTGGAAGGAAACACGGGCGTGGTGTGGAGCTCTCAGTCCCCAAATCTCCCACTGCCAGGAAATGCAATCAATGGAGGTTGGGGGCTGGGTGGTTTTTTTTTGAGTGGGGTGTGCTGCGAGCCAGACATGACCTCCTGGGGTGGAAGATCTCCAGATCTGGCCAACTTTTTGGGAGAACAATGGGAAGCCCCTTGGCTGCGGAGTCAAGCTGACTCGGTGTCTTGGGCTGCTCCCTCCATCCGGCGCTGAATTGCAGCTCCAGGAATAGGCAGGAACGCACGTATTAAAACAGAAGCTGGAGAAAGGAGTTACATCTGTGCAAAGCAGCGATCCAAGTGTTACTATCGGGACCAAATTTTCTCACTTCCAGGAGAGCAGCTCTGAATGTGACAGTCTGCAGACTTGGGCATCAGCTCAGCCAGCTTCCTCATCTCACCGCACCTCGCAGATCCACCCGGCAGCCGTGTCCCCTCCGCTCCAGCAGCATGCCAGCGAGCCGGAGGGGATGGAAGGAGCGGGAAGGGTGGGAAAGGGGGCACCCAGAGGGGAGAGGAGGGGTAAAGCTTTGAAGTACCAGTGCGGAGCAAGGTGGAGAGAGGGGCTGGGGGGGCCGGGAAGCGGTCAGGGAATCACTGACGGGGAGGGCACGGTGAGCTCCTGCAGGTTCAGCTCAGCTGCAGGGAGTGGAAGGCCCCGGCTGCCTGTGCCGCTGCTGATGTGCGCGGGGCTGGCTTCCCGCAGCTCCGCGGTGAGCCGGGGGGAGCGGCCGTGGCACGGAGCTCCAGCTGCCGGCGTGCTCGGAGCCGGCTCGGAGCGCTCAGAGCCGCGGCTGATGCAGGCACTGCTCGCTCCTGGTGACACCCTCCGCCCTCTCTCCTTGCTGCTGCTCTGCCTCTTCCCCACGAGCTGCCCCTGCTCCTCCCTCCAGAGCCTGGGAGAGCCCCAGGGGAGCACAGCCCTGCCTGGCATGCAGAGAGGCTGAGGTCAGGGTATATATGCGAAGGATGTCAAGGTCTGGAGGAGAGGAGGGGAGGGCTGAGTCCCTCTGGGCTGGAGCAAGGTTCAGCGGCTCTTCAGGATGCCTGCAGCCTCCCTCCCTGAGGGCTGGGCAGTGCAGGAAGCTGTCTTTGAGCTCCTGGAGGAGAAAAGGACTGAGACAAGAAACTGCTCAAATTAATTTCTGTAGCTCACCTGAAATACTGAGCTGAGAATAGCAAAAAAAAAAAAAAAAAAAAAAAAAAAAAAAAAAAAGCTGAGAAAAGGGGAGGTGTATTTAATCAGAGATAAGAAATCCATTTTATATCAACAAATGTTAGGGACAATGAGAAGAAGTCACCTGTCCCGTATAGTTTAGATAGGGAATCATGACGAGATAGGGAAAGGTCATTTAGAAAAGCAGCAAAGAATAGAGGCTTTGCCTGCTGAGAAATAAATTGTGGGAGGAGTATGTTTCCCCAGATTTAGAGATAGGGAAGAACTGAGGATCTGAGGAGTGGAGCATCTGTGGGTAGGCAGTGGGATCTTGGTGCTGCAGGTAACTTTATGTGGATGGAACTGGACTGCCACTCTTTAGGAAAAACTTTGAGAACAGAAAAATAGCAAGAAACTTCCAAGGAAGAAGAAAGCCCAAAGCTGCTGCTTCCCCAGCTGAGCTGGGGTGGCATGTTGGGGTAAGTCACACTGCAATCTGCCTTGTTGGCTGCTACCCCAGTCAGAAAAAAAAAGAGTTTAAAATATCCCAAGGTCCATCCCCCCGATTGTGAAAAATGACGTTTTGTGACTGGGAATAATGACACCACTGGTGTGTTCTGTTACACGCTGAGCTTTGGTGCCACTGGTGCTAAATCAACTCAGCTTTGACCAGAGGGTGCCTCACCCCCCTCCTGCAACTCCTGGTCAAAATCTGGGGTGGGAGGATGCACATCAGCACAGGGGATGCAGCTGCCTTGCCTGAGAACCCGGAGTTCACAGCATCACAGGAGAGTTTGATCCCACGGGAGTCTTGTGGGGATCTGGAACACGGCTGAGCACCTTCCAGCTGTGATCTTCACTGGCAGAACTTGGTCAGTGCCTGGGCCAGCCTGAGACCCGTCACTGGCAGGGATGCTCCCTGCTTCCCTGTCTTTTGAAACTGGCATTTTATTTATCAGAAATGGCTTTTTGATGAAAGGGTGGAGGGGAGAGGGGAATCACTTTCTGGAAGTTATTCCATAGAATCACAGAAGTATTTAGGTCAGGAAAGACCTCAGCAGTGCCCAGCACAGGGGGACAATCACTGCCCTGGTCCTGCTGGACACATTATTTCTGCTACAGGCCAGGTGCCCTTGGCCTTCTTGGCCACCTGGGCACTCCTGGGCTCTTGTTCAGCCACTGTTGCCCAGCACCCCCCCTCAGCAGCTCGGAGCAGCTCCCATGGTACCTGTGAGTGTGCCACTGGTGACAGAGCAAGGCCTTCACCGTGGGACCCAGCATCAGCAGCAACCCAGTCTGGGTTGGGAGGCTCCTGCCTGGCCTGTACAGCAGGTGGCATCCAGGAACTTGGGGTCTGCATTTGTGGTGGGGAAGATCTTTTTCAAGGGGACACAGCCTCAAGATTCACCAGGGGAGGTTCAGATTGGACGTCAGGAGGAGTTTCTTCACTGGAGGGGTGGTCAGGCACTGGAACTGGCTGCCCAGGACAGTGGAGTCCCATCCCTGGAGGTGCTCAAGGAATGAGTGGATGTGGCACTCAGTGCTCTGGGCTGGTTCACAGGGGGCTGATCAGTCAAAGGGTGCACTTGGCGATCTTGGAGGTCTGTTCCAAGGTCATCCTGGAGGTCATTTCTTGAACTCTTCCAGGCATGGTGACTCCACCACCTCTCTGGGCAGCCTGTTCCAATGCCTGACCACCCTTCCAGTGAGGAAATTCTTCCCGATGTCCCACCTGAACCTCCCCTGGTGCAGCTTGAGGCTGTTTCCTCTCATCCTTTCCCTTGCTCCCTGGGAGCAGAGCCCGACCCTCCCCCAGCTGCCCCCTCCTGTCAGGGACTTGTGCAGAGCCACAAGGGCCTCCCTGAGCCTCCTTTTCTCCAGGCTAAGATCCTCCAGCTCCCTCTGGAAGGGCGTTCCAGACCCTTCCCAGCTCCGTTCCCTTCCATGGACGCACTCCAGCCTCTCAATGCCTTTCTTGAAGTGAGGAGACAAGACACAGGAAGCAACACAACCCTGGAGAGGCTTCCAGAGGCTGAAGGAACCACCTCCAAACCCCAAGAAATCCCCTTGGGAATAACCCAAGGAACCTAGGGAATAAGCTGATCGTCTGCGGGGGCAGGGAAGGAATTTGTCACCATCTGCCTCTCGTCTCTCTGCTGTGGGGAGTAATAAGCAAGTGAGGAAGGGAGGATTCAGCAGCGTTATTAGGTGCAGAACAGCATTATTCCCCCTGTCTGCACCGTATAAATGAGTGTGTATTTTTCATAATGGGGGAATACATGCAGGGAGAGAGAAAAAATGTTTTAAAAAAGAAAGAAGGAAAGGGGGGAGGGGGGGAAATGAATCGATATAACAGAAGCATTAGGGCACTCAGGGGAGTGTTTTACTGGGGCCATTAATATACTTCTCAGGTGGTAAAAGCCACTTAGCCTTTAAAAATGATAATGAAATGTTAACTACCCAAAGCATTATTGCTGAGTCACGGAGAGCCAGGCAGCCCTCCGGCTCCCATCTGATCGAGGGGTGCTGGCAGGGCTCTGGCCAGCCCCGGCCAGGCGGGGAGCGATGACCCGGCACATCCCCCCTCCGGCAGCACACGGGAGCCCTGCGCTGCTGGCACGGCTGTCCCAGCGTGGGCACCCCTGCCAGCCATGCCCCTAGCCCTGCCTCCTCACCCGCCCAGCGCTGGATCATCCACCCGGCCCCAGGCACCCCGCGGGAGAAGCTCCCGATGGCACAGGGGATTCAGCCCCTGGGAGGGCAGAGAGGAGCGAGGAGGACCAGGCCCAAGTGCAGCAGCCAGGCTGCTTCCCAGCCAAAGGGAGCAACACGGGAATGGGGATGGCCGCCACCATTTAGGAAGATCCACGCACAGGGATGTTTTGGTTTGGAAAGCTGCAGACGCCGTGGTCTCGTGTGGCTGCAGAGGATCCCGTGGTGGGGAGGCTCAGGATCACCAGTGCCATGAGTGTCCAGCTGCTGAGCCAGTGCTGGGATGTGATGTGCAAGGGCGTGAGTTTCCCTCTTGGCTCTCAGGAGATGGCGCAAAGCAATGGTGGAGGCCTCGTGGGTTTTTAGTCTTCAAACCCTTGGTATCTGGCTGCTAACACCCTAAACCACTTGACCAGCACGAGATCCTGGAGACCTCTTGATGTTGGTGGACACCCCCATGTTGATGAATGCACAGAGGTTTGGAGGCACTGGGCACCCCCAAATTACTGACCAGCTCTGAAAACCACGGGGGTCAAATTCTGGCTGTGTTTTTATCCATGGGAGAAGCGGGGGATTCATCCTGCAAGGGGGCAGGAATTCTCATTTCTCATCTCTTATGTATCTCTGACTCTAATTTGATTGCGAAGGGCCCAAACAGCCCCCCACAGTGTCACATGAGGAAATTCAACAGGCTGGCATGGTCCAGCGAGCTGCAGTGTGAGATGAAGGTCTTCTCCTAGGACGATTCAGTGCCCAAGCAGAAAATTAATTTCCTTCCATCCATCTGTATATGGCCCAAAACCTTCCCTAGTCAGGGAGATTATGAAGTTTTTTCACGAATGCGGATTGAAAGTCAGAGGTAGCTGTGAAGGATGCTGGAGGAGGACTGAGTCTCAGGGGGAACAGGGAGCAGCTTGGTTCCTGGAGGCACACCATCGCTCTCATCCGCTGCACCCGCTTCAGGCACTGTTGGAGACCCAGTTCTGGGGAATCTTTGTACTTGGGTGAGTTTTCACCTCTATTAGGGAGAAACTGGCAACACCTGGAGCAACCAAACACCTCTCTTTACCCCTTTTAGCCGCACACAGAAGTCACTGCGTGCGCAGCAGTGGGATGCATTTGGGAATGCTGGCAGATCCTGGGAACTGCAGTGAGCACGGCAGAGTTAAGGATGTTACAAAAGCACGTCTGGGACTCTTGCACACCACTGAGCAGGTTGTGGGTGTCCCCGGCCATCCTGGCTGGTCCGGGGCTGCATTTCCCCAGCAGCTTGTGGGGGAGGATCCTGTTCACCAGCAGCGCTCTGGGAATGCAGCCCCAAGGTCAATCTGCCCTGCACATGCTGCCAGCCCTCCTGGAGCCCAGGGAAGGGCAGTGCAGTGGCAGCTGATGCTGCATGCCCAGCTCTGTACCTGGGAGGGATCGGAACACTTCCCACCTCCCTTCCCTGCCTCACCTCCGTGTTTCATCCTCTTCCAGGGGAAAAATCAGCAGGAGGCAGCTCTGATCTCTGCAGGTCCTGCCGGGACCCACACTGGCAAAGCCTGGGTGTGCATGATGGAGGCAGGGCCATCCCCACGGAGCCTCCAGGAGGGCGAGCAGGAGGCCGATGTGCAATCCTGCCCTCCTGCCCTGGAGCAGGGGCTGTGCCCCTACCCCTAACCCAGAGAGCGCCGGGTTTCCTCTGTGCTCTGCAGACAGCCTGCAGGTACAGCGGAGAGGGCATCTGAAGGGCATCTCCTTCCAGCGTGGCACTCTTGGAATTAAAGGACACCGAGGGCTTTGGCGTCTGCTGAGAGCAGCGGTTCTCAAACGCGGGTCACGCCACGCCTGAAGTCGTCGGGGAGACGCTAAATGGGTCACGCTGCTCCGCGGGCTTCGGCACAGCCTGGCCACGGGGTGTGCGTGGACCAGCCCCGCTGCTCCCCAGCCCCGCTGTCCCGAAGGCAGCCCCCCGAGCAGCCCCTCGCCCACCTGGCACCAGCAGCCCCTCTATTAAGAACGGCGCAGCCGCCCCGCGCTGAAGCGCTTTATCCCCAGCGCCCGCTGTGAGCAAAATTGCCTGGGATCAGGTGGTGCGAGCCAATTTTTCTCGCAGCAGGGGCTGCAGGTAAAGCACCTCGGTGGAGAGGAGCCTGTGCTGCTCTGAACTTTCCTGTTGCCCGCCTGAACTCGGGGAAGAGGAGAAGGGATATTGTGTGCACTCAAGCAGAAGCAGAGAAGATGCCAAGAGAGGAGAGAAGCAGATGGAAAAGACGGAGAAAGCTCAAGATGAGGAGAGAGCAGGAAGGAAGGAGCAGAGGAAGGATAAAGCAAGAGGGAGGTGAGAAAAGAGCTGGAGCTGGGATGCCACAAAGCAGTGGCCAAGGCAGCAAGAGAGCTGCATCTTCTCTTTCTTGTCCTACAAACCAGACACAGACGTGGCAGCAGCTAATCTTCCTGGCTCGCGAACAAAAGGATTCTTTTCATGCCAGTAATCCAAGAGCTGCCATGCCACGGCTCTCCCAGCTCATCTGCTGCGAATGCACTTCTGTGGCGTCCAACTGAACGGGTTAGCAAAATAAAGACAGATGGCAATGGATTAGCTCTAACACTTCTCCTGTATCACAATGCAATCACGGCAGTCTTCTCCACTGCCTCCTCTCAGGACACTTTGCTCGTGCTGCAGCTGTGCAGCCGCCCCCAGTTGCACACACGTGTCCCAGCTCCAGGGCCACAACCCCGCAAGCAGGAAAGGTTTGCCGTGGTTGTTGTCTGTGTTTCTTGGAAAACCCATCCTTGGGAGAGGCTGTGGTCAGAGTGAAGGGCGAAGGCAGCCGCTCTCCGCTGAAATGGGCCTTCTTCAGGGCACACCCTGAGGCACGTGGCAATGAGGAGATGAGCTCACGAGCAACACTTTTAACATCTAGACCTATCATCCCTAAGAGTGGGGCATGTGGTCCATTAAGTGATAAGGCAAATATATTGAGAAATAAAGACGGGGGGTTGATGCCGCCTCTTCACAAGTCAACACAAAGACTTCTTGTCTTCTTCATTTTGTCCACTTTGCCCAAGCCAGGCTGGCTGCAGATGCAGAGCTTGCGGTGAGCCCAGAGCCAGGTGGTGTGACAGGAACGTGCATTTCTGCTGGACACAAAGTGTGCTGGAGACAGCCTGGCTTTGTTTAAACTGGGACATTTTTTCCCGTGGTTTTCCAGCCAGAAGCTGTGTGGGAATTCTAGCGTCAAGTGTCATAAAGAGCTGATCTTTACAGCTTTGTAGGTAGCTATCCTTTGCAACTGCATGAGTTGTTTGGGCTGAACTGTCTCCTCTGGCAAGGGAAACCCCACCCTGACATCTCAGTGGGGCCTGACTAAGCTCAGTTGCACTGGGTTTGGCATCTCTGGTGCTCCTGGTAACTTCAGGGGTAGCCGGGTTCCTCAGGGTGGACACATTTCTGTGCTGCTGACGGAGCCTCCTGATCTCATTCAAGCAGTTCATGGAACATCTTCACCTCTGACCCTGTGATCTGGGAAGCCATCCCTTCTGAATCCTCATCCAAGATCACCACATGAGCCATCCCATTTTGTCAAGAACATGCATTTTCCCATGAAACTGAATATTTCTTAGAAGGTCCTGCCAGGTACAATTCAACCAATTTTTCTGTTACTGCTTACCTAGAGCTCATATAAACAAAAATGACCAAGAAACTTCAAACTCTTGCTCCCTGAAAAACACTGAGACTTAGTTAATGGTCTTGACAAGAAGATATCTCATCTCTGCATTGTCTTTGGAACTGTGCAGTTTATTTATTTACAATCTGTAAGAAAGATAAGGCTCCAAGCAGCCTGATTTACTCTTTAAATTAGCCCTGCTTTGAGCAGAGGATGGAGCAGATGACTGCTCAAAGACCCTTTTCAACTCACTGTCTGTAAGTGGAGGATCCCACGGGGATGCTCTAACCTTGCAGCTGGGTCCAGCAGCTCGGAGCTGAACCCGAGGGTCCAGTCCTACCTGCCCACCTGCTTACCCAAACTGTGCTCCTCACTGTGGCCCGGGATATCCTCACGGTTGTCCTTTGCTCTTTTCTGTGGATCAGAAGTACTCCTGATAATCCTACTTGTAGTCACTTATCACCATTTCCCGGAGCGGAGCGGAGAAGGAGAGAGACGCAGCAGGCAGGAGATGTGCAGCGAGATTGATTATTTTACAACTCTTTTATAGGATAATTTTCTCATAGTTTAATTGGTCAATTTCCTAACCACCCCTCTGGGGTGATTGGTTGAACTCTATTCAAAATATTTTTCTCTACTTATACTAAAAACAATTTGCAGGTGTCCATAGTTTACAGAACTCTACTGATAGCTTCTGTGAGAAAGGAAGGTCTCTCACGGGATAGGAAAGAAGCAAGAAAATTTCTTGCAAGCAGCCTTTTTGTATCCACACCTACTTATGCCTAAAAATACCCAGTTTGTTCCCGGAAGCACTGGAATCACGTACTGGGTTCAGTTCTGGGCCCCTCGCTACAAGACACACATGGAGGTGGTGGAGCATGTCCGGGGAAGGGAATGGAGATGGAAGAGGGGCTGGAGCACAAGCCTGATGAGGAGTGGCTGTGGGGGCTGGGGGTTCAGACCCCGGAGCAGGGATGGAACGAGGTGTGTGGGAGCACCTCTGCCACCCACCACACCGCTGCCCACGGGAAAATCCCGAGTGAACAGCCAGCTGTGAGACCATGGAGGGTATGAGGTGAAAGCAGGATGCTTTGGGAAAGGTAGGGGACCCCTGAAATGAGCTCTGACAAAATCCTGGTGCCCTCTGTGCTCAGGTGTGTCCGTCCAAGGTGAGAGGGAATGAGGCCAGTAGGAGCTTGGCCCTGGCTGGCGCTGCACATTCCTGACAGGCTGAGTGGTTCTACAGGAATGGCTGCTTGAAGCAGGGCTGTCTGCAGCACCCCTGGCCTCTGCGAAAGGCACTGGGAGAGCAGAGGCCAGGGCATGGTCCAGGCAGAGCTGTCAGTGCTCCTGCTGAGCTGGAGCTTCACTGCAGCACCAGGGACCAGCCCACCCTGCCAGGCAGGGACAGTGCAGGCAGAGATCTTCACTGGACATCTACTGATGCTGATATTTTTTCCTCAAGGAGCCAGAAATCAGAATTACACATCCCAGAGCCCAACCCAGAAGGGACAAACACTTCCATCACCATGACATCATTGGGAGCTTGCCCTGAGCAGGGCCACTGGAGACGCCGGGGAAGCAAAACATCGAACAACCTTCCACAGCCTGAACTCCTCCAACACAGACCAAGGCATGTTTCCCCTCGTAAAATGTAAGACTTGTTCCTTTCCTGCTGGCATTCTGAGCTCTGCCAAAACCAGGCTGAGCGGGCAGCCTGGATTTTGACACTTCTTGTCTTCAGGGTGCTTGAGCTTTTTGCAACCTCCTCTTTGTGTTTGCTTTTTCTTGTGCTAGGTGGAATTGGACAGGCAGCCAAGCAGCAGGCACCCAGCGCGTGCTGATGACAGCCTGCCAGGGCGTCCCGGGCTCCTCCAGGATGCTGACAACAGACAAGCCATTATCACCCCTCCCATGCCTGGGAAGGGTCTTGCCGGGGGTGACTGCAATCCCAGCCCTCAGCACAGCTTTCCATGCGAAGCACACGCGGCTTTTAGGGATGCGGTTTGACTGTGTGGGAACCAGCAACTGCTCCCTTTGCCACCTGACCTGCTCAGAGGCTGCTTCCAGCCGCTCTGTCCCACCTTTCTGCTTCCCACAGCATTACCTCTGCCCGGAATTATGCCCTCCTTACTTTGCTGCTCTTCTGCCCCTGTTGCCAAGGGCTGCTGGTGACCCAGCCAGAAAAGCCTGGCACTCTGGGCGGCTGTGTCCTCCCTGGAGCAGCGTGCCAGTTTGCTTGGCTCCGTTCTGCAGAGGCTCTGCAGCTCCCTTCCCACGCATCCCCGAACAAAAGGCAGGCGCTGCTGATGCTGCAGGTGGTGATTCAACCCCTGCCCTGCCAAGGCCTCCCTGAAGACCCACGCCTGGGTCCTGCAGGTGAAACTGGGGCCTTCAGCACACGGCTCTGCTCCCTGTAGTGGCTGTGGTCACTCGGTTTGTAATCAGCTTGGGAGGAGGTGAGGAAGGGGGCAGAAAAAGAGCATTGGGGCGGGCAGAAATCTGGAAAGGTTCGTCCACAGCAAAACCATGGAGCTGCAGCCAGCGCAGGATCATCTTCTTCATAAGCCTCCTAAGGCACTGCTGCAATTTGCATCTGGATGCGTTTCACTCCCTATCAATGTTCATTAGCAGCTGCCCAGCACTAAGCTGCCTGCTTGGGAATAATTAGTCCCTTTCTCTGAAGGTCACGGCAGTGCTAACAGCATAACTTCCCTTTCTTTGAAGGTGCAGGGAGTTGGATGCTGTGAGCACCCAGTGAAGTGCTCCTGTGAGAGGTACCCGGACACGCAGGGGTGGGGCAGCATTGACACCCAGCTTGGTGCTGCTGGGGGTTGTTTTACAGTTGCATGACAACTTTGCTGCTTGAGCTGGAGACAGCAAAGGTCTGGAAAAGAGGGGGAAGAATGGAATAAACCTGAGAGACAGTGTTCCGTTTGAGTTTTTCCTCCTATTGTAAACTCAGGGCTCTTCATTCAGTCGTTCACAGAGAGAACAGCGGCTCCAGGACAGGGTTTTAGGTGGCTGGGTCACCATAACTCTTCCCTGCCCTCAAGCCCGTGGGCTTGAGCACTGAAAAGTAATTTTCAGTGACTCATGCGTCAGTGTTAGCCAGCCAAGGGAGCCCCAGGGGCTGCGTCAGCTTTGAAGAGACTCTTCAGAGAACAGCCTGTGCAAATGGGGCATGGGAGCTGCTGCTTCACAGCACAGTGGCCTCCTGCTGGGGTTTGTGGCCAGCTTGGGGAGGCCGCTGTTCAGCCCCCCACGGGACAGGAATGCTGCTCTTCCAGCTGTGGATCCAGCGTTTCCCACCCGTGGGCACAGCACCCCAGCGCTGCAGCCGCTCCCAGGGCCAGCCCGAGCTGCCTGGTGGCTGTGCCCGCGGTCAGGAGGCAGAGGGAAGCTGGGCAGGTGTGTGGCAGCTCCTTGGAGGCAAGAACTGCCTGGCCACACTGCTCAGCTCAGGACAGCTTCCCGCTCCTGTGCCTGGGGAGCCTTTGGTCCCAGGCCACAGCAGACACCTCTGTAGGACATGAGCTTTGCCCCCTCTGCCAGGTGGCTGGTCATAGGTTATAGTGCAAGATGGGCCCCAAAAAATATTCTTTTACCTTTATTCTTTTCATGAGCTGCTGAGACCAGGCGGGGTGGTGCTCCCTGCCTCCTCCCACTGGACTATCTTCTATTAGTGGGCCCATCANTATATATATATATATATATTTGTAAAAGAACTGTTATTCCTATACCCCATATCTTTGCCTGAAAGCCCCTTAATTTCAAAATTATAATAATACGGAGGGAGGGGAGTTGCATTTTTCCATTCCAAGGAAGGCTGCTGCCCTCCTTAAGCAGACACCTGCATTTCAAACAAGGACATGGCTCTGGCTGCCCTGGAGGATCCCTGTGCTGCAGGGTCACTTTGCTGACTCGTGGCCACCACTCCCGGCTCCTCCAGCCCTGCCTGCTGTGGTCATTCCCTGTGTCCCAGAGAGCATCAGGTGTGCAGTGCAGGATGAGAGATTCCGGCTGACAAGGCTGCAGCAATGTGGCTCTGGCCTGCTCTCTGACACTTCATCAGGGCATTCTGCTCTCTTCTCCACAGATTTCAAGCAAATTATCTTCAGGGCATGGTACAAGGTGCATCAGGCCTCCTTCAGGTCAGGGTGCTGTTTCCATGGCCAAACCCAGCCCGATTTTATCAGGAAGAATTCCCAGCACAGACAGAAGCCAGTATCCAGCTCTGGGGGCCCAGCACAGGGAAGACCTGGAGCTGCTGGAGCGAGTCCAGAGGAGGCACCAGGATGAGCAGAGGGATGGAGCAGCTCTGCTGGGAGCAAAGGCTGGGAGAGCTGGGATTGTTCACCTGGAGAGGAGAAGCTTTGGGGTGACCTCACTGTGGCTTTTCAGTACCTGAAGGGAGCCTGGAAGAAAGATGGAGAGAGAAAATTTACAAGGGCCTGGAGCAACAGGAAAAGGGGGATGGCTTCATATTGACAGATGGTGGGTTTAGATTGGATATTAGGAAGAAATTCTTCCCTGCAAGGATGGTAAGGCCCTGGCACAGGTTGCCCAGAGCAGCTGTGGCTGCCCCATCCCTGGAAGCGTCCAAGGCCAGGTTGGATGGGGCTTGGAGCGACCTGGGATAGTGGGAGCTGTCCCTGCCCATGGCAGGGGGGGGAACAGGATGGGCTTTAAGGTCCCTTCCCACCCAAACCCTTCTATGTTTGTATGAAAATGGCCTTTGTGTAAATATGATACAGCAAGACTTTGTTCCACTGGAGTAACCTGCTTTTTAAAAATTTAAACAAAGGGATAAAGTGTAACCTGGAGCCATATCAAACTCCCAGGCAGACAGATAGCTGTTTTACTTGATTGAATCCATGCAGAGACAGTTCCTTATTAAATAGACATCAGGTACTCCATCTATTAAAACCTCGCATGAAGGTGAAGCATGTTTTGGTGTCTCTGCAGAAGGCTGCATGCTCCGTTGAGACAGGGCCTGGCTGTATTTTGTGTTTTATGCAGCACCTAGGAAGGCTGGAGTATAAAATCCAACAGCTGTGCTCCCTGGTGCAGGATGCCAGTGCACGCACAGCCTCGTACATCAGTGCAGCTGTGGGTCACTGTGGGATGGCTCGGTGGTGAGAGACTTGCATGGGAAATGAGGGAAAATAATCAGGCATTGAGTGCTGGCTGCTCCTTTCAGCCCTGCTCTGACCACAGGTCACGGTCAGCAGATGAAGCCCTGGGGGCTGTTCAGAGCCCTGATCCAGCACCAGCTCTGGGGCTGTCCAGGCATTCTGGGCTGGGTTCTGGTTGCTTTTTTCAGGTGGTGTGATGGGTACCAGGACTCCCAGGACATCTACGATCCACAGGATGCTGGGCTGAGCAGCCCCTCCCTATCCAACTGCAGCTCCCTTTGCTGTGCACGCAGTCAGGTCTCCAGCTACTCCCTCCTGTGTTCTCCTGTGGAGTATCATCATCTCTGATGTGTCTGCTCAGCACTTTCCAACTGATCATTGACCAAAACTCCCGTTGCTGGCATGGGTGCTGGCAGATTTCAAGCTCTGCATCCAGCTGATCTGGCCCCCAGGAAAGACACTGAGGTGCTGGAGTGAGTCCAGAGAAGGGCAGTGGAGCTGGTGAAGGGTCTGTGATTCTGTGCAGTTCCTGTTCTTCATGCCCAGAGGTAGCTGTGCAGATCTTCCTGCGCCCTCTTAGGCTAGAAACAACCTCCTCCTCACTCCCCAACCCTCCCGCATGTCTCAGGCTTTCCCTTCTCACAGTTCCCTGGCTCAGGTGCTCAGGGCACAGCTCCAGGATGGGTTGGAGCGTTGTAGGGAAGTGCTGAGGGCGCCGAGCTGGTGCAAATTTTCATCAACCCGTGAATGCCTTTTAAAGAAAGGCTATTTCATGTGGTTCCCCACATAAGGACCAGTGGAATAGTGCAGAACAGTCCATCTCAGTGCTCTCAATTCCATGTGCCACTGAGTCCCACTGAGAAAAAAGGCTCCCCCAGAGCCCCTCACGCAACCTTCTCCCAGCCAGCTTCCCATATTCACTCATTTTTCTGTTTCCCCTTGTTCTGAGGATTCGCTTTGTCCCTGTAGGGTCGTGTTTGTGTGTCTGGGTCTTTGCTGTCATTTCAACCAGCTCCTGGTTCCTAGGACAAACTCTCAAAAGTAAAGGGAAGATGAGGCTCTCAGACCCGTACTCTGTTCTGCACACACTTATAGAGGCCTGAAATTTTATTTCAAACTCATTCAACTCATTTTGCTTGTGTCCAGTCCCTCCCATCCTGACCTTGGTGTCTCTTGGGTCCCTGCTATTTCCAGGTCCTTCCTTTGCTTGAAAACACACTGGAGCAACAAATTCCTTCCTACATATTTAAACACCACTTGGCCATGACCAACTCACGGCAGCACTGACTTGGAAAGATTTATTTAAATTCACTGAAGGGTGAAGGCAGTGCCCACCAATCTGATAGCAGGAGTTTGATTTTCATGGACGTGGGATCTGTGATTTAATAGGTTTTCCAGGCACCATGGCACAACAGTTCTCCTTCGAGTGCAACAGGATTGGGGAACTGACCTCTCCTCTGTGCCTCTGAACGCTCCCCCTCAGCTCCTGTGCTGGTAAGGCAGAGCCCGAATTTTTCACCATTACTGGAAGATAGTTTAATCCTCTTTGTAACTTGGCAGAGCAGATTAGAGTTTCTTCTATATTAAATTAGAGGCTTCTCTAAAGCATCCTAAAAAGAGCTCATTTCATTAGCATGCTGTTGATTTATTATTTATAATGACTGTTTACCAAACAGCCTGCGAAGATGACGAGGCCCCAGTCAGGTGACTGCATATTTCTACAGGCAGATCCAGCCCTCCAGAGCAACCTGCATGCCTGGGCTCTGCAAAAAAAATTAGCTGCTGATTAGAAGTGATTTGCAAGGAGAGTTTAAACATGCTAATCCAGCTCTGGTTGGAGGAATGCTGCTGTGATGAAGCTCACGGGGGACTGACCTTACCTGGGGGTTTTAGTGATGTTTGCCATGGGCTGTCCGTGTTTGCTTCTTTCTCAGGAGCATGGAATCCCAGAATGGGTTGGGTTGGAAGGGACCTTAAAGCTCATTTAATTCCAGCCCTGCCATGGGCAGGGACACCTTCCACTAGCCCAGGTTGCTCCAAGCCCTGTCCAGCCTGGCTTTGGGTACTTCCAGGGGCAGCCACAGCTTCTCTGGGCAACCTGTGCCAGGGCCTCCCCACCCTCACAGGGAAGAATTTCTTCCTGATGACATTGGTGAGGCAAGAACTGGTGCAGTCCCATATTGCCCCTTCCTGGTCTCTTCCTCCGAGCCCCATCCATCCAGTGGGCTGGTCCCAGAAGCTGTGTGTCACCAGCTCCTGACCCTCCCCAGAGGCTTGTCACCCTTCAGCATCCTCAGCCTAAACTGGAGTCACCGAGTCCTCTGGGGCTCGAAAGGAGCCTGGGGCAGTATTGCCCCTTCCCGTGCTGGAGGGGTCTGTCCAAGCCCACGTTTTCAACAGCTGGCATACCCTGAGCCGAGTAGAAAAGCCTGATGTGTGCTGGGGCTGCTTCTCCTGCTTTGGGTGGCTCCTTCACCCTGCACAGCAGCAGGAGGGGAGCATCCCTTCCTCCAGCACCCAGCACAGAAGCACCACCCAGAGCAGTGGTTAGGGAGCCTGCAGGTGCTGGAGGAATGGCTGGGGATGCCCGGCTGGTGCCGAGGGCAGCACAGGGAGGAGATGGATTGCTCTGCTGCCGGGCGGGGCTGCCGGAGCTCTGCTGCAGCAACGCAGCCACCCAGCTCCAGGCAGCAGTGCCAGCATCCAGAGTTTGGCTGATGTTGCAGGTGCTTTTGTCTGAAGGAATCAGGCTGGGTTGGCTCCTCTCCTGGGAGCAACTTTCTCTTCTCTTTGTTCTGCACCGCTGGTAACTTCTGTTTCAGAGAGTCGCTCGAATAGATGCACCCAGATAGCATCCCTTGGCCTTCAGGAGGAAAACACCCTTCCCAGTGCCACACACAAAGGCAGAAATCTGACAGAGAGAAGCCAGAGGTCTCTCCTGAAGCTGAGCTTTCAGCACTCCTCCTGGAGGCAGAAGGTCCTAGCCCCTCCAAGAGGACTGTGCAGGGCTCATAAAGCCACAGCAGCTGCTCAGTGGAGGTAAAACAAGAAGTTTACCCTAAGAAAGGGTAAAGAAGTTGTGGCTGCTGCCAAATCACAGATCTTCCAGGCAGGACTGGGAAAATGCCTCCCAATAAGTGTGGTTTGCTCTTGATTTTGTTGGGGTTTTTTGTTGTTTCTTTATTTTTTGAGAGAACGTAATTGTCCAATCAGGTGATAAAGGAATGGGACCAGCACTGCTTTAGCACAATATTCTCCTCTACATCATTTCTCCTCCAGAGGAAGCACTAAGGCAAGTCTTCAGACTGCATCCAGGTCTGGAGTCCTCAGCACAAGAAGGACATGGACCAGCTGGAGTAGGGGCAGAGGAGGGCATGGAGCTGCTCCGAGGGCTGGAGCCCCTCTGCTCTGGAGCCAGGCTGGGAGAGCTGGGGGGGCTCACCTGGGGAAGAGAAGGTGACCCCAGAGAAGGGGAGACCCCAGAGCCCCTTCCAGTGCTCTGAGGATCAAAGGGCTCACCACTCCTGCCACCTGCACCTCTTTGTCCTGTGCACTCTTTGGGGAGCTTGTCAAAAGATTCCATGCAGCTGGAGAAAGTTCCATCTCATTTAATCAACCTGCCTGCTGAAACCCCAGGTGGTTCCTGAAAAAGCGGCTGAATCCAGTCCTTTCTCCTGAAACGTGATGTCTGAATTCAGCTTATTGGGTGGATCTGCTCTGCTCTGCTCCATCTCAAACCTCAAGTCCCTGTCTCTGTGTTGGGCTAGAAGACAATCTTTGCTGCCTTCAAACACACCTCCAGAACCTGCTGAAATCCCAGGATCAGCACATCCTTGCTCCGTTCTCTTCTGAAATGAGGGTCTTGGCATGTTCAGTGGCATGTAACTGAGACATAAAGCACCTGGATGGGAAACCAAAGGCAGCACTTTCCACACAGGTACCTACGGCTCCGTGAGCTTGAGACAGAACAGGGACTTGGGGCTTTTTGTGTCACACAGATTCACGTTCCCAAGCCAACAACCCCTCTCCTGCACTGAGAGCCTTCATTTGATTTTCACATACCCCTGGGGAAGGCACTGGGCTCTCCCACTGCTGCCTTTCGGATGTGCTAGGTCACACCTGGGTCAGTTCCCCCGCAGCCAGGGCACTGTCACTGTCACGCTGCTGCCTCGCTGTGACACGGCACGCGGGACACCACCTGCCATGGCAGGGCTGGCACTTCCCACCCTGGAAGGGCTCACGTCTGCCTCAGGACGGGTAGAGGTATCAGCAGCTGGGGATGCACAGTCCAGGGGTTTTGCCTCCTCTTTTTGAGTCATAAATTGTTTTTGAGCAGGTCCAGGCCTCTTTGCCCTCATCCTTTCAAAGTTTTTCCCCCCCCTCCTCCAATCCATCCCCTTGTGTTTCCTCATGTGCTGAGTGCCCTGGTTTTTGGCCACTGTGTGGGGTGTAGGGTGAAGCACCACCACTCAAACACCCTGTATCTGCATCTGATAAATTGTCATGAGGTCACATCTGCTGGGTCTTGCCCTGCTGGACTCACAGGAGCTCGGGGGGTTTGTCTCTAAGCACCAACCTCGTCACTTCTGAGTTACTCAGGAACATTAACTGTGATCAACACACGGGTGAGGCAGCCCTGTTCTTCCCGAAGATGTTCTCCCTTCCAAGAGTTGGTACATTTTCACAACAGGGAAATACGAAACTGCACAAACACACAAGAAGTTCTTTTGTGTCCCATTTTTATTTGTTGTTGTTGCTGCTGTTGTTTTTCCAAACCTGAAGGATGAGTGGTGCATCAGAACAGGAGGAAATGACCACGTTTGAATGGTAATAACTGGATTAAGAGATTCAGTAGCAGACTCTCACCTGTGCTGTTTATAATGCAGATTAACCGTTTAATCCATCTGCACCTCCAGCTTCAATTCTCTATTCCCCTCGTCTCGCTGTCCCCTGACGTCCTCCCCACCCCCTCCAGTCCCTGGCTGCTCTGTGGCCTCGTAGCTGGACCCCTCCCTGCCCTCCTCCTGGGGCTGTGGCTTTGCCCACGCCCTGCTGCTGGTTCTGCTCAGTTTCTGCACGGGAGCTCTCCGAAGTGAGGGCTGGGAGCGGGTGGTGCCTGACCAATGAGCCCTACAATTGCTTGGTCTCTGGGAACCACTGTAATGACCCTGCTGGCGGGGATGATTAATCAGGAAATGGTAAAGAAAATGCTTATAATGAAGCACTTGGATTTCTGACTTCACTGGGGGGTGCAAACTCACAAACAAGGTCATGGAAGAGAAACCCACTGAGGAATTGAGGATGACTAAATACAAGGACTTTAACTCTGGGTCAGGAAGTCTCTGCACCACAAACTGCTGCGGACTGCAAGGATATCATGGGGAAGTGTTTGGCCGTGATCCTGTGTGTTGGTCAGTGCTGGGGACAGGTGCTGAGCCTTTGGACCACTGCGTCACACCACAGCCATGAGATCATTTACCAAATTTTGATGGTGGAGACAGAGAGTGGCCCGTGCCGTGTAGCATGAGATGGGGAGTGAAACACCAGGCTTGGTATGTGTCAGCCACCCCTCCTCTCTGCTTGCACTGGCCATGCCCTGTGGGAGCTACCTGTGCCCTTGGAGAAGATGGCAGAAACATCTCCAACCCTGGGCTCCCCCTTCCTGCTCGGCTGCAGTGCACAAGCAGGGCCCAGCCCAGGGTTCTAACTCCTCTGTCCTCTGTGGAGAGTCTTCTCCAGTGTTTAAAATTCCTCTGCCATCTTGGTGTGGGCCCAAGCAGGGCCCCCTGAGTGCCAGACTCAACCTGTAAACAGAATGTGGGGTGAGGTTGGCCTGGAGCCACAGGGGCGTGGGAGGTCCTGCTCTCTGCACTGCCGGAGCAGGCTCCACAGCCTCTTCCTGCTGGAATTGTCACATTCTTATTCTTTTGTCTCTGTCCTTGAATCCACAGAGATGATATGAGTGCGAATGTATGTTTGTTAAAAACCCCAAATACATCCCTGAGCTGCAGAGACTGTTTTCAAATCATGGGTTTTAAAGGGGCATCTGCCACAAAGGGCTGGGAGTGGTTAGTACAGCACACACCAGCCGCTGGCTGAGAGGAATGAGCAGCACTGCTGATAAGCTCATTTGATAAAGCCTTTGCTGGGCACTGCAGATGCAGGCTGAGCCCAGCCTTTCATATCTGTCCCAGTCCCGCAGGCAGCGCTCTCAGCCAGGGCTGCCAGGAATTATTGTAACCCTGCCCACCTCTCGTGCAGCTTCAGTGAGTCCTGACAAGGCCTCACCGTGTGGTCTCACATGTCACAGCTGTCTCTGACCTGGCCAGAGATCACCAGCTGATACCCAAGCAAATGCAGGTGGGCACCAAGGTTTCACGGGCAGCACAGCCCCTTTTTGCAGCTCCGTGGGGTTGTGGTGCCCTGGATGGTTGAAGCAACGATTAAATCCCACATAATCGTTCCAGCTGGTCACCTGACCACAGAAGATCTTTTCTGTTGGAAGCTGCTGAAGTTGCCCCATGAGATTCCACGCTGGGGCTGGGATAGAACAGCCTTCACCTGCATGAGCTTGTCCCATCATGAGAAATAATGAATGGGAAGGAGCTGTTCAAGGAAAGGAAGATATGGGGGGTGTGTGGCCTCATCTGTCTGCTAGAAAAGGCACAGGATTGCTCTGTCCCCTGGTCCTCACACTGCAGAGGAGTGGGTCCCTGTGGAATCACGCTGGGCTCGGGTGCTGCTGATTGCCAGGCTACACTAACCTAGCTCACAGCTGATGTCTCACCAGCTCTCCTGGCATCCTGTCAGTTGAACTGGGAAGGGAGGATCTGGGCTCAGGGTGCTTTCAGGACATGCAAGACATGTGCCACTTGAAATGTGGCTCATCTCCCTTCCGAGCCTGAGCAGAGATGAGTTAAGTCTGGGATTTGCACTGGGTTGGATCCCAGAGCCCCGCGTTTGAAACCCGGGGCTCGCGACTCCTTTTGTGAGGGAGAGTGGTTGCTCAGGTTGTACACCTCGAGGGCCAGCCCTGGGTTTATGGAGATGGCCTGAAACCAAGGAAAGGAGTTCCTGGTGACTTCTCCATTAAACACCAGCTGAAGCACAGTTTGCCAATCTACCCTGAGGCTGGGTGGAAAGACCCTGAAGAAAAAGAATTTTCTTTTGGGTTCAGCGTGACTTGAATTCAGCAGGAATATTTGAGCGTCTGGTGTTGCATGTGGACACCCGGCTGTGTCTGGGGGAGCACAGGGGCATTTCCCAGCCCTTCCATCACGGTCCCTGCACGATCAGCACTTTCCTCCTCTACTGACCCGGGGGTGGCAGGACCTCGGGGCTCCCCTGAACGTGCTGCTGATCCAGAAGACATTAAACCGTTATCTCTGTGTCTCACTCCATCAACATTTTTTCAGTCTGTATTAAAAATCCTACTATGGTTTTTTAGCACAAAAGGGGAAAGAAGAGAACCTTCTATGTTCAGGACATTTGGGACATCACTAGAATTTCATCCATCTGTGATTGGCCCTCAGACCGTCATACTCAATTTATTTCTCAGCCAAAGTTTTTCAGCCATCTGCTCAAGTGGAACAGCTTCCAGCATTTATTCCCAATAGTGCTCCTCTGAGGGAGCGCATGGATTTTCTCCAGTACGACAGCATCACTATTTTCCAAAAAAACCCTCAGCCCAAGCCCGCAGTGACTGGCGGGGAGCCCTCCCTGCTCTGCACCCCGACCTTGAATTTTAAGCAATTGATCAAGAAAACAGAGAACAGTTTCTCTTCCACTCAGGACCACCGTGACTGATGTTTTTTAAAGGGCTCCTCTGCAGAGATGTTAATGAGGTCGCCTTGGATACTCAGCTTAAAATGGTGTCGCTTCAGCTTCTTTTATGTCAGCAATCAACAACAACAACAAAAAATACACAACAACTCATCAGCGGATCTGGTTGAGGAGGGGTGGGGGACTCCTGGCAGGTGACTGGAGCAGATAGTGATTCACAGTCCACCTGCTGCCAGCAGTTCGGTGCTGAGCCTCTCTGATTGTCTACTGGAGCATCAACACAATGATCTCCATAATTATTATCTCAACAAATTGAAAAAAAAAAAAAAAAACGGACGGATTAGAAAAGCCTGATTTTTCCAGCCATCCTATTGAAAGTGCCCCAGGAAAGGACTTCAAGTTGGGAGCAATGAGAGGTTCAGGGACAGTGAGGGAAATAAAAGCAGTTTCTCTGGGTGAACAGAGGAGTGGCTGTGTGTTCTTAGGGAATTGTTGCTGGGCTGAGACCCGCCTGCATTACCCCTGCCTAATGAGTTACCATCCATCAGCTGAGCTGCGAGAGTGGACCATGTCCAGGTTTGGAAAGCAGGGGAAAAACACCTGAGGCAGGAACACCAGGCAGGTGCATTCAGTGCTTTGATGATCCACATGACACAGTGCTCACCGTGTCTCCAAACAAGTTGCTCGGCTTCTCTGAGCCTCACTCTCCTGCCTGGTGAGCAAGGGTAAATTCAGGGCCACATCTCACAGGCTTCACTGGAGTTCTAAAGGAAAACGTGGAACCACTGATGGAAAGGGGTGAGCAAGCTCAAAGGAGTGGCTTTGGCAAACACCCCTTTACATATGAACAGAGATCAGAACGATTCCTCAATTAGCAGTTAGACTAATCACTCTAGAAATGTTTATTATTACTTTATTGTATGTTTACTACTCCACGAATCCAGTCTGTAGGAATATGGAGGACCTGCTTCTCCAACCCTCACCAGCAGTGCCCAAACAAGATGATAGAGAGCATCCTCAAACCTTGAATTGGCATCGTGATGTGAGCAGCCCTTTCCTTGGAGGAACTGTGGGTGAGCCTGGCACTCTGTCTGTGATCTCAAAGCCCAGACTTAGGCCACAGAACAACCCAGGCTGGCAGGGACCTCAGGAGGTCTCAAGCCCTGCTCTGCACCTCCAGGAGTTCTGCCTTTTCCTTCAGGGAGCTGCAGAAGGCAGTTTGATCTTCCTCCTTCTCTCCTCCAGGATGAACAAACCCGGCTGGTTTTGCCTCTCCTTGTACCTCAAGCATCCACGGGTGGCCTCTGCTGGACCTGCTCCGACCTGTCAGTGCTGGTTTTGTCCCAGGAAGCCCCAAACTGGACCCAGTGTTTCCAAAACAATCTCAGAAGGGCCAAGCCAAGGGGATTCTCGCTCCCTGGATGTGCTGCCTGCACCCTTGCTAACACAGCTGAGGCTGCAGCTCACCTCTGCTGTGACACAGCACTGACCCGTGCTCAGCTCCTGACCTCCCAGCAATTCCATCTCCCTCTCCACAAAGCTGCTTCCTATCGAGCCACTTCCCAGCCCAGCTGTCCCCTGGCCTGTCCTGGTCCCTCCTGAGGTTATTCCATCAGGACTGTGCACTTGTCTGCCCATTTCTCCACTCCCTCTGCACAGCAGCTGCAGCCTCTCGGGCGTCAAGTGCTTCCCTCCCCACTGCTTCCTTCGGTGCCATCTGAAAACTTCCTGAGAGTGTGCCCAATTACCCAGGCCATCAGTACCAGTCCCTCCAGGATCTCAACAGCAGCGAGTTGCCAAGTGGGCTCTGTGCTGCTGATCATCAGCCTCTGAGTGCAAGTCCAACCTACTCTCCAGCTTCCTTCTTTCCTGTTTACTGGGCCCACATCTTCCCAGCCTGGCTCTGAGGAGAGTAAGCATTGAAAGCTTTACTACAGGCAGGAGAAACCACTTCCAGTATTCCCTTATCCACCTTGCATCCTCACAGCCAGTTTTCTTGCCTTTCCAGGTGGTCAGGTCCATCAGGTGTGATGTGACCTTTGTTCTGCTGGGTTCAAACCAACCCATCCCTGACAGACATTCCCCTGCCCAGATCAACAGCTTTCCCATTGCACTGGTACTACTTCTGTAAAAGGTTCATGGAATCACAGAATTACAAGCTCATTCAGGTTGGAATAGACCTCTGAGATCACTGAGTCCAACCTGTGGCTGAAAACCACCTTGTCAGCCAGACCAGTGTGCAGTCCTGTCTTGCACACTCCCAGGGATGGTGACAACCCAGTGCTTGACAACCCCTTCTCTGAAGAAATTGCCCCTGATGTCCAGCTTAACCTCCCCAGCACAGCTTGAGGCTACATTTCATCCACAGGTTGTGTTGATCCTGCAGTAGGCATGGTCTGTGCATACAATCAGAGCTGCTCCTTCATCCACAGACTCTAGAGCTCCTTGTCCAAACAGACAGCGTGGTAGGAAGACAAAGAAACGCGAGACCACGGGGGATCATTAGTCTGAAGGTGGATGTTACGGTGGTTTAGTTAAACTGCACTTAGAGCAGTTGTGTGGACAGTCCTACTCACGATGGAAAGAAAAAGCTGAGTTTGTTTTGTTCTCGTTCCTTGTGGACACGAGGTAAGCCAGGATGAGTGGAGGCTACTTGAATTCCGAACAGGAATGTCCACATAGACAGTTTAATGAAGTTTAGCTAATCCAATTTGCAAAGGTTAATTCAGATTCATTTTCCTGATTGTCTCTGTGTAGATAAGGCCAAGGTCGCTTCCCCAAGGTGACTGGCTGAGCCAGGCACAGGATCCACACTTTCTTTCACCATTACTTGCCCAGCTGGTTTGTCCCTATCCATGTACCCCTCACACTTGCCTCCGTCAGCATCACTGATCCCTGCTGATCAGGATCACCACAAACCCTTTTCCTGGGTGAGGTGGAACAGGCCCTGCTGTTCCTGGGGCCACAGCTGACACTGCTGCTTGGGGCTGAATTGCAGCACACACACAGGAACTGGTGATGCTAAAATCCTTCCCAGGAATCCAGAGCAGCCTAGGATCTTGCTGGTAGAGGTGGGCACTTCCAAGTGCTCCAGCTGGCTGACAATGCAGATCTCCTAAATCACCCTGACGCTGTTTTTCCTGACTCTCCTGGGCTCTCACGTACGTAACTGCAGTTATCCAGAGTCTCCCAGCAAAAGCAACAGAAACAGTTTAGGAAATGAATCTCCTCTTTGCAACCCAGCCAGGTGCAGCCTGTGATGGGACCTGATGTGGGGGGATACCTGTCCCACGGTTCTTTCAGCTGGGTTCTCACCTCTGCTTCCCAGCAGCTGCTGCTGGCCCCTGCAATGCCCCAATTTCTCATAAGGGATTGAGATCCAAAGATAGTTTAGAGTATTTTAAAAGATAAATATTATTTAACCAAAACAGAAGAGCAGCCTTAGCCTTAACTGAAAACTTTCCCAAAGGAGTTACAACCCTAGAACAAGCAGCTTACATCTCCTGGTACATGATGAATGGGTGCAGGAGCTATTCTGAACAGCAGGCAATAGTGAATGGTTACATTTCCTTGGCCAAGATGAGGAAGCTTTAAGTAACTAATTAAAAAAAAAAATCAATAGAAAGTCTTTTCCCACGATCTTTTGCCATGAGTCCTTGGCAATAATTTCAGTGCTCACTTCAAAGGATTGAGGTCTCTTTTCTGGGCCTCTTTCTACCATGGCAAAGGAGTTTACAAAGAGAAGTTGCTTGAGCCCAGTAGCTGGCTGTTAGCTTGTTCTGTTTTAGGGAGGACTTGCAGTCCCCAAATACTTGTGACCAGGGGTCCCTGCACGGGTTGTCCTGTAACCATGATGTGTGTCCACATCTCTGGCCTGTTGCTGTCATTAGAAGATAATTTAATTTCCTCAGGACTTCCTCAAGGGAACATTTCTGATGTTTCCCCTCGTGGCTGTCCAGCTCCTCACCCTCTTCCCCACCACTGCAGCCTCTCTCTTAGGCCTGAAGTGCCCTGAACTGTCCAGGGCTTGGTCCCTGCTGCCAGGACGTAAGTTGGGAAGTGAAGAACAAGACAAAGAACAGAGGGGACGGAGAGCTGGGAGTGTGCAGGAAGCAAGGATTTGGGAAGTGAAGAACAAGACAAAGAACAGAGGGGACGGAGAGCTGGGAGTGTGCAGGAAGCAAGGGTAAGTTTTCTGCCAGCAGTGGTGAGAAGTTCTCTCCATCTTGCACTGTCACTGTAGCCTTTCCCTCCACAGTCCATGGCACAGCTGGGACATCACCCAGCTGAACACAGGGATCTGTACTTCCCACATCTGCAAAGCAGTTCCAAGAGGGCTCTCAAAGAGAGTGCTGAAGGTGTGATGTCCTCTCTGCCCAGGAGGATCTGCCCATAACTTGCTACTGCATCTAATTCACTGAAGATTTTGCCTCATTTCAGCAAAATTTTAATTCCTCTTGGGCATGTTTCTTCTTCTTGGTCTGGTTCAGCTGCTCCAAGTTAAGGCAAAGCCCAACTCCACTCTACAGTTACTGAGAAGGGACCCGGCTGCTGCCTCTCCCCTTCCATCAGTGATCTGCTGCTGCATTTTGCTGCTCTCCTTTTCAGGAGGAAATCCCCCGGGGCACCTGGACAGCAGACCAGGAGTGCCGTGGGGTCTGTGCTGCACGTATCACGCAGGGAGACATCTTTCCAAGAGGGAAAGGCCAGCTTCCACAGCCAGCTCCCAGTATCCCTGCCTCATCCTCCCAGCCTGACAGCTTGGTAGCAAGTCTGAAACAGAGTCCGAGCTCATAGCCCAACATCTGCAGGAAAATCTTCACCACTGTTCCTCTCACTGCCCCACAAAACATTAAAGGCAACCTCCAACTCTTCCTTTCCCTCCCTCCCAGCAGTCTATTCCTTTTAGCATGGAGCCAGAACAAAAACTACTACTTTCTACTATTTTTACTATTTCTACTACTCTTCTTCCCAAAAGCTTTTTGAGGCAAAACAGGCATTTGGGAATCAGATCCTCAAGGAGGTGAACTTACCTTCGCTGTGGAAAGATGGCTTTGAGCCACATCAGACCATTTCTGCCTGGTGAAGAGAGAGCCAGTCACATTGCCCTAACTGATTCCTCTGTCATTCTGGTCTGAGTTTCTCATGTTACCACAGTACTAAGCAGGACTTAATTTCTTCTTGCAGCCCTAAAAAGCTGCCACAAGGCAGTGGGGCTCTTGTGCAGCTGCAGAGCATCTAAAGAGCATGCACAGAAGAGTTTATACAATAAGTGTAATTATAAGTGCAATAAGTGCAAATAAGTGTAATTTTTTTACTTAATACAGGCTAGGGAGAAGCTCTAAAGACCACCCTTCATTAGTGTCTGAACTGCTGGTCCTTTCTGTTTTGAACTGAACCATCAGATAATATTTAGGTTCCTAAAATATTATTTTTTTTTAATGGGAGGGAAAGATATTGATAAGCTTGGGTCTATTGGGTCAATCAATTTTATTATGACTAATACAAGATCCTATTTCTTGAATATAGGCTCAGTATCCAGGATGCAGTTTGGGACCCAGTCTAGGTGCTCATTGCTTCCCAGAACCTCTCCCACATGTTCTTCCCAGTGACTGTAACCTTCAGCTCCTTCCCATGGCCGTAAGAGACTGCCTCATTTGCAGGTTTTTCTTGGTCACTTGCACTGGCAATTCCCCCTGGCACAACGTAATCATCCTTGTGTTTGCTGCTGAGCTCCCTGGGTAGGTTTCTCACAGTGATGGATGGTGGGCTCTGATGTCTGCTCGTGTCTGCTGCTCCTTCCACTGACCTGGGGTGGGCCAGGGAGGGTCTGTAAATTGCAGCCTACTTGATGGAAATGAATAATATGTTCTGTGGTAAAAACATCCCCTTCCAGGAGATCCCATGCAATAGGGAATATCAATTCTTTGACCCCCCTGGGACAGCAATGATGTTCAAAGGATTGTGAGGAGTGGGCGTCACTCCCCATGGTCTAAAGGAATGGGAGGTTTGTGGCTGAAATGTTGAATGAGAAGCCTGAAGGTCTGGGGTCTCTTCTGGACCAAATGTGGCCTTTAAGAGGCTGGGATTTTTCAAAAGCACTCATCACTGCTCCAGCTCTTCTGTGAATGAAACCTCCTCTGATCATAACCAAGAAACAGCCCTGTGTGCTTCTGACTGCCACCTTTAAAATGGATCAGACTCTTCCGACCCGCTCCACGAACACACTGTGTCAGTGCTGCTCAGCCACGGTGTCAATCAGCACCTCTGGAAAGCCCAGGCAGGAGCAAGGGCTGCAGCAGTGCCTGATCCGGGCAGCTGGCAGGAGATCTCTTGGGACTGGGTTCCAGTGCTTTGGAGATGCTGGAGCCAAGGGCAGCTGCCTCCCAGCACGGGGCCCATGCCACACAAACAGTGTTGGGGCTGAGGAGTGGGGATTTCTGCCACCCGAAGAAGGCCCTCAGGCTCACAGGTTCTGGGGGTGGCTTGTCCACTGCAGGACTGGGAATACCTGGGATGTCACGTGGGATCTCCTGGACCAGGGAGCTCTCTGCTTTCAGGAACTGGACAAAAGAAACTCAGGGCTCCCCAAGCTGAGGTTGTCCCAGTTTTCAGTTATCTTGCCAGTGCCAGAACTGTGAGAGGTTCACACTCCCAGGACCCCCGAAACAGGTCTCTGGAGTTATCTGGTGGCCTGTGGGAGGTGAGGCTGGGCTCAGTGCTACAGGAGAATTTTGATTTTTCCAGTTGCTCACTGCTGTTCTCCCCTAGCTAATGGATTGGGCCTGCTCGCTGCAGAACATTTGTGTGTTCTGCTCACTTGCTGCATTGTCCTGCCCCGGAGCTGCGGGCGGTTCAGCGGGAGAGCGAGTTCTCCCAGCGCCAGCTGCAGCCCTCAGTCCATGCACACACCGGTCCCAGCCAGATTGCACTGAGAGCACAAAGGAGAAGAAAGAAACTGGCTCCTTGGCTGGTGTTTGTGTAGCTTACAAAGCCTCTTTTGCAGAGTTTCTGATCCCAGTTGGCCCGGGCTGCCGGGCTGTCCCAGCGCTGCTCTGCTGCAGAGCCCGGGGGGAGCGGAGCAGAGCAGAGCAGAGCAGAGCAGAGCAGAGCAGAGCAGAGCAGAGCAGAGCAGGATCTCTCCTTGAGAGGGGGCTGGCACCGAATGGGGACACTGGCACAGAATGAGGCACCTCAGCACCCTCACCAAGGAGTTCCTGTGCTGGAATCTGCCTGTCCAGCCAGGGATGCGGCTTTGCTGGCCCACACTGGAAACCCCCGCGTGCCACCAGGGGCAGGGGGCTGTGCCATGCTCTGTACCTGTACCATGGATGCAACAGCTGAGGGACACTCCCCTTCAAGTCTTGCAGTGGGTCCCTGTGCCCGGGACCCCAAAACGTACCCCTGCACCCCACAGCCCCCTTGGGCATGGCCACAGCCACCCCTGAAGGTGCCAACATTCCTGGCAGCTCTCCAGAGGAGGGCCGCAGCTGGGCCATGGGAAGCAATGACTGTGGCTGTGCACACACGTGAGGCTGCTGAGGCACCAGTGTCTTTATGCCTCAGTTCTGGTTTTGGTCACTGAGGATGCAAAAGATGGTTTTCCGTCATATTTTTGAACAGTGTTTTGGTTTGGGCTGCCACCATCGTGGCTCATCTTCTGCCTGGCCCTTGTCTGTGGGTGAAGCTGTGAGCTCCTGGACATGGGACAGCCCCGGTGAGGGGCAGTGCTCTCACACCACCCTTGTTCAGGGCATTCTGCTTGTATAAATCATCAGGATCACGTAGATCCTGGTGGGCTTTGAATTTTGGCCTTGTTTGCTGTGGGGAGCGGACTGCTGGACTTTGTAGTGTAACTATCTCCTCACAAGTGAAAGCTGTTGGTCCCTCAGGGAAGAACAAAGGAAAATCCTTCTGATTTGAGGGAGAAAGGCCGATGTTATTTATTTTACAGCTCTCAGGAGGTAAACAGGGTGGCAGAGCCCAGGACAATTAAAATATTGACTGAGCATGGATGACATCTCAGAGATGGGTCTTTTTTAAACTTAAAGCCTGCAGACAGGGAAACAAGCTGACATCATGTGAGATTTTAGAAATACTGCTGAGGAGAGGCCTCCCACATGGTGGCTCCAGTACAAACCAAGGCAGGGCCGCCCAGTTTGGTCTCATGGCTGCTCAGATGGTTGGCTTCCCTGCCAGAGGCTCCTGCTGTGCCCCCCAGCAAGCCGCTCAAGTAGAAATGCACAGTCTGCTTCTCTCTTCTGAGGCTGCCCCGACACACAGCCCAGGATCTCCGCACCCCCTCACCACTGGGAATACGGAGGGTCTGAAGGGAGCGGGGCTAACCCCCACGGACTGCACACTGACTCCCATCCTCTGTCCTCCCTTGGGTTAAATACTGCTCTTGATGTGCTCGGCAGCCACTGGAATCACCTGGGGATGTGCTGCGGGTTTTAGCATCAGGCCGTGTTCCTCGAGGGGGGCCGCCCCTGCCTGCGAGGCGGGGGATGTGAGAGAGGAGACCCTCGCAGTGAGGGGGGGACAGCATTAATGCAGACCTTGGGGCCGCACGTCCCTCCTCCTGCCGAGGAACGCAGGGCACGGAGCCCGCCAGCCTGCTGTCTGCAGGGACAGGAGCAGGAGGGGGCATGGGGACGGTGATTCCTGCTGCTGGCAGCGCTCTCGGCCCTGGGAGAGATCCCAGCGCGGAGTCCAAGGAGCCCCGCGCCCGAGGGGGAGATGCAGACCCCGCCGGCTGCCTCCCGAGGGAGGGTGCGAGGGCTGCGCTCTCCCGGGAGGAAATCCACCTCGGGGAAGGATGCTGCGGAGGGAGGAGAAGCTCCGGCACAGCGCTGACAGGGCGAAGCTGCTGGCAGGCAGCTGTCTCCAGGGTGGCTGCAGCACTGCAGCATCAATTAACCTTTGGGGAACTTCTGCCAGTGCCGCTCAGGCGTAGCCGCGGCTCCGCCGTGCCGAGCGATGGGGCGCGAACCTGCCGCGGCGGAAGGCTGCAGCCAGACTACAAAAGCCCGACCAGGAGCCAGCCACCTGAGCCGAAGTGCCTCTGTCTCGCTCACCAGCCTGCGCTAAGTGCTTTTATCTCCTCTCCTTGTGTTTACGAGGGTGGCTTTCTCCTTCGCGCGGCGGCAGTGCCGCGGAATGCTAATGGAGAGCGAGCGGCGGCTGCCCTCCGCAGTCCTTGGCAGGCAATTTCCTCGGGGCCCGGCCCCCGACCCCCGCAGGGAGAGCGCGACCCGCATCCCGCAGCCCTGCCCGTACCCTCGCCGGCACCGTGCCTGCCCTGGCACCCACCCAGCTCCGTGGGGCAGCGCCAGAAGAGCCGTACCCCCCCTGCCAGAGGGACCTTGGGGGACCTGAGCCTTGCTGGCGGTGCAGCACAGACGCTCCCGCACTGCAGCCTCGCCAGGGCCAGCGAGGAGGCCGTGCCGGTGGAGAGCGGGCTCTCGGCACGGGGTGTTGGCCCCCAGGCAGTGGTGAGCTCATGGTTCCTGCAGCTCCCTCCTGATCACGGCTCCCGCAGCTCCATCCCATGAGCGCTGTGCTTTGCGGGTTCGTCAGGCACCTCCGGCTGTCTGGGAAGTCCAGACTGGGAGGGTGTTGGGCAAAATGAGAGGGGAGGAATAGAAAATAACAGCAAGGCTTTAGGAAGAGCAGCAGTACCAAGGAGGTGTCCTAAAGGGAGGAGTCTGGTCAGGCTCGTCCATAAATCATGCGTGCACGACCTCCTCTTGGCCACTAAGCTCTGCTCTTCAGAGAGCAAGACACTCCTTGGCCAAAGCCCTCTGAGGCAGTCAGGCCTCAAATTCCTGGAAACGTGGGCTAAAAACATGCACTTCATCCCCGCCTGATGCAGTCACTCTGCTGTCAGTGCTTGGGGAGCAAGGGAACAGCCAGGGTTAGCCCAGGCACCTCTGGCACATGCTGCTGTCCCTTTGGAAGCTGTGGCAGGGATGTGCCATGCTTCCCATGGCTGCCCCCAGCCAGGCAAGATGCAGCAGGAGCCTTCCTCTTTCACCATGAAAGAGATGGACTCCTTCATGACCAGGGAGACCACAGGGAACCAGGAGTTTGGGGTGGTGTGGCAGGATCCTCTGGATCTCATCACCTTTCCCAAAGGCAGCCACTCCGTGGGCTCTCAGCTCAGCCAGAGCAGCACTGCCAGCACTCTCCCAGCCCGTTTCCCTGCATGCAGCGTTCCCTGCACGCTCCAAGGGAGCCATTTCCACGCTGCAGGGGAGCTGCAGGCAGCAGAGGCAAGGGGCAGCAGCAGCACCTGGCTCCCTTCACGGCCCCTGCCTGCACCCAGGTCCTGCCCGGTGCCTGCCCGCCTGTGTTCCCTCATGGAAACGGCCACGTTGGCCACTTTTCCTATGATCTCACCCTGGCCAGAGCTGTGAGTCATTGGAAACCTGGTCCCTCTGGGGCTGAGCCAGAGCTGGCCGAACTGATGGAAAGACCACCAAGACCTTTGGGACCAGTCTGAGCTCCACTGCTGCTGCAGCCCTCGCGGTGGGGAGCAGCATGTGAGGGCAGCAGCGGGGCTGGGATCAGCTCTGTGGGGAGCACCACGGGTCCTGCCACAGCCCCTCTGCCTCTCCTGTATCCCCGAGCCACCAGCAGTGATGCTGCCTCCTTGGTGAGGGGTTCAGCTCCCATGGCAGTGGGGTGGAGATCCAGCCCTGGCCCCAGTGCGTGCCATCCTTGCCAGATGGTGATTTATAAACCCCTGGGGCAGGGCAGCCATGTGGCTCCGTGAGTCTGCCACAAGGTGGTTTCCAGTAAGGACAGCTCATTTCTTCCAGAGCATCTGAAAACACGAGCTGGAAATATCCCTGCCCGTCCTTTGTAGTGGCACCCATGGCAAGGCTTCCCCAAGCTGGGGCTGGGCTTTTGCTATCCTGTAATTGCTCATGCTATGGAGATGTTTTCTGTGTGCCTGGTAATAAGCTGCTGAAAAGACAGCTCATTTACTGGCAGTAGCAAGGACAAGTCAAAGCTATCTCTCAGTACAGCTCCACTCCTGGAGATTTCCCCCTCTGCCTCATGAGTTAGGTGATGCTGGTTATTCCAGGGACTCCCACGTACCCCTGCACATCCTTGCTACAGCCCTGCAGGGAATATGTGCTTCCCAATACGTGCTTGTATCACAGTGAGTGTCTGCCTTCAAGGAGGTACCTGTGAGACCAAGAGCTACCCCAAAACCTCACTTTGCCCACCAGTGAAAACACTACAGGGGGAATGTGACCTTAACTATCAGAGCTGTCATCTCTAGGGAGAACCGACTGGTTCCCTCCAAGTTTCAGGTCCAGCTGAAGGTGGGAAGTGAAGGACAAGAAGAGGAAGAGGCAGAAATAGTGTACCCTCAAACACAACAAGAGCAGCTTGGTTGTCTTCTTCTGCCCTCTTCCTTCAAGGCATCTGCATGGGGCTGTACTTGGCCACATTGAGTGTTTGTCTCCAGCTCCTGTTTTCATTAAAATGCCAGGCAGTGGGCCCACAAATGCCTAGCTCTCGTTGTGGCTGTTCCTCTGTGTCTGTACTTAAGCAATGCATAAAGCCTCCTTGTCCAAAACCAGCTGTAACACCTACCATTACTGCTGGGAACCGCAGAGCTTTTCCTGCATAGTGAAGAGTGCTGAAATCCCCCCAAATCTCCCTCTCCAGCCTGGTGCTTCAGAGTGCTCTGACAGCACTGTGGGTGTCTGGTCACTGGTCACATGGAGTCTGGCACAGCCATGCACAGAGCCTGTATGCTGGCTGATTTAAGCTCCTTTGGAATGATGTAGTGTGATATCATCATTATATCACACTGCTGTCACACACGTTGGGTTTAGTCTGAGCAGAAACTGAATTCCCAGAGAGCAGTATATCTTTTAAAAATTAGGCTTAGCTAAATGCTTGTCCTTGCAGGTTTATTAATGCTGAATACGAGCAATAATTGCTTCAGCTTCTCATTAACTTGGTGCAACTTTGTGTGTGTGTGTGTGGCTTTACCTGTCAGCTCAGGCTGCTTTTTAATCTGTGTCCCACAGCTACACAGCAGTGGGTCCCTCAGCCACCCCTCTGGGATAACCAGATATTTGCAGTTTATCCCAGAAATTCATGGTGTCACACATGGCTCTGGAAGTTTGCAGACGGTTCTTGTGCTGGACACTACGGTTGTATTTAGTGATATTTTGCTGCAATGGACTGAGAGTTGGAAAGTTACCTTTAAAATCTGGAACAGCTTCTTAAAGCTCTGGAAAGTGATGTTTTAAGAATCTCCTCTTCTTAATTTGTGGTCTGTTACAGATCTTCCACCTCACCTTGTCCTGCAGTTCTAACACTTGTATTTCAGAGACGTTCAAGAGCACACAGTCCCAGGCAGGGCTGCCTGGTGAGCATAAACTCTATTGCAAAGGCGGGTGGATGTTCCTGTCTGTGAAAAACAGAGCTGGTCCAGCCCACAGCGGCCATGGTGGTGTTACAGGAAAAATCTGAGAGGTGTATTTTCAGTCTTTGCAGGATTTCCATCAATGGCTCATTAGGTTTATCGAGGCAGCAGTGATGTTGTCAAACACACTCTGCACGCCTACCCTGTTTTGCAAGGAACAAACCATGTAACAACAAATTAATGCACTGACCAGTGGCTTTTTCATGACCAGTGGACACCAGTTTGGCCCTTTCCACCCCTAGATAGCGGGTCTTAATTTTCTAGTTTAAAACCACTGACATGTCAAGAAGTGCCACACTGCTAGTCTGGGTCCAGATGCTGTCACAGCAGATGTCCTGGGCCTGGAGCTGTCACTTCTGTACTAAATGTCCCACTGGCAGTGTTGCCACGTTACAGGGCACAGTCCTTGAGATGTTGTGGTGACATGACACACTTCGACTGGTTTTAGCTATGACTCTCCTTTGCTTGGCTCTTTAAAGTTCTCCCTTACAACTTGCCAGCTATGGAAAGAGCTCTTTTTACTCTTGTTTTGACAGTGGAATGGATGCCAGTTTTGGGGAAACACTATAAATATCCCCCAGTCTGTGATCTCGGTGTTAGTATTTCCTGGCAGTGCTTTCAAGAGGATCTGATTGATAAGCACTCAACACAATGGTGAGTCCTGACACATTTTTAAGTGTTCACAGATGTGGCAGATAACCTTGTCCCATCATCTTGGGATGCCAGGTTGAAGGCTGGACAAAGTTTATTGATAGCCTCGACTCCATTCAGGCAAGGTCCACTGTATCAGTGAGTCACAACTCAGCCAAGTGTTCACTTCATTTCCAAGACACCTTAAAAGATTATCCCCACAGCTTCATCTATTTATTATTTTTAGGATGGGCTGGAGGATGACAATGTTTGGTTTCTTATAAATCACTTTCTAGATTCTTACAGGTAATTAAAGAGCATAAAGCTCTTTGTTTTTATAGGAGAAGTTACTTGGGTCTTGTGCAAGGGATCTTTTGGGATATCTGATGTGAAATGGCTTCTTAGAAAATTTTCCAGTTTGTCAGTTCACTCCATTTCATGAGCCTTTTAGTCACAAAATCACTGTCATGTTTCTGGCTAACACCTCCAGTTATCATTAAATTTTTTTCTGCTGTGGCAAGTGACCTGCAAATCCATGGACGTTCCTCACTAACATTAATGAAGCCACTTCTGTGACCAACTTCTGCATTGCCCCAGCTCCCTGGTGCTGAGCTGTTGGATTTTCCCCACACGGTGCCCGGCTTCAGACAGAGCAGGATCTGCCCTTGGTGTCTGTATTTGAAACCTGATCAGAAATGCTCAGTCACCAACAGTCCCCTCCCCGTACTCTTCAGTGCACTCCAGAGCATTGTAATGGCTTAAGATGATGAATACTATGCAGACAACCCACCCAGCTGTCCAAGCAGACAGTCAGCGGAGAAATGAAGATATGCCTGCCTAAGTAAAAGTTTGATTAATTGCATTAATTAGGCCCTAAGGTATGGTTCATAAAATAAGAGTACAACTGGTGTATTGGATTGGGGAATTGACTATGTGACAGGGAACAAACAGTGGCACGAACGGGAGCTCGTCTCTGTCTGGAATGGCATGATAAATTATCAATTAAATAATGGAGAGTGACAAAGCTGCAGTCTGTGAGAGGCGACCTCCAGCCACGGCTGTGGCCGGCCCGGGTGGGTGACTCGGCCATGTCTGTCAGTCTCTCCAGTGTTTCCATACAAGTTTGTTCCCCCTCAGTCCCACCAGCTCAGCACTGGGCTTGTGGCCCTGTCAGCACTGCAGGGCATTGGACCCTCGTGGGGTGAGCGTGGACCCAGCAGCCCAGGGGCCACTGGGCTCCTACAGGGACTGCACCAGGGCACGGAGCATTCAGCAGCTGCTGATCTCCTCCTGCCATGGCAGCAGGACCACCTTCTGCTGGGCAAAGTGGTGAAGAGGCATTAATTCATCCCAAAGGCACTGGTTTTGACCTTCCCATGTGTCACACCTTCTCTTCTCAGAGTGTCCCACCCTTTGGCATCACCCTATTTGCTCACCAGGGTCCTGCCCCAGTGGGAGAGCCATGGGGCAGCTCAAGCACAAGGTCCACTAGCATTTCTCCTCCTGGATGCTGGAACTTTGTGCCAGGCCTTCGTGTGGCCACAGCTGCAGCTTCCTCATCCTCTTCTGTCCTCGCTGCTCTGCACGATGGGCTCCTCACTGCTCTTCCCTCCTTCGTGCTGCAGATCTGCGGGGATTTGCCTGCTGCCAGACAGGGGCTTGTCTACCTGCCCAGGCAGAGTGAGTGGATGGTCTGTGTTTGTGGTGTTCTCCACCACATCCACTGCCCATTTCCCAGCCGAGTGACTGAAGAGTGGCTGATCCTCCAGGCTGGACCGGCTCCCGCCGATCCGTCAGCGCCGCTGCCACTCCCGTGTCAGGCAGCGCTGCTGTGTGCGCTGCAGGCACAGCTGGGCAGGAGGAGGCTCCCCAGATCCCTCGTTACCCGTGGGTATTAATGACTGTGCGTTTCCTCAAAGCCAGTAGCAGCACGGTGTTGTCCTGTTTTTTTGCTAAGCCTTCTGTTATAACCTTGGAGTCAAAGAATTTTCACACAGTTTCATGTAAATAATGGCCAATGTTTATTTAACCGTCTATTCTGTTTTTCATTCCTTTTGTGATAAGAGAAAGTTTGATGAGCATCCAGTGGGATTGAGGAGGAAGTGACATGTCCTCCAATCCCTTGTGGAGTTGAGAATCCTATAAAGTATGATAAATGTAAATAAAAGCGCTTCTTTTCCCTCCTTTCTGCTGAACCTAGCAGGTGTGAGCGTGTCCTTTATTGTGCTTTTACCAGCACAGCCCAGGACAGATGTATTACCCCTGCCCCAGGAAGCTGAGGGGAGACGCTGCCTCCCCAGCAGCACCGCTTCAGTTTCTTCTCAAAGAAGGTTCCTGCAGGATCATTTCCACCAGCTCTCACTTTCCACAGCATTTTCTCTCGTTCTGCGTTGTTTTCTGTTCCAAGATTTGTTCCATTATTGTTTTTAGTGTCACATAAAGGCCTTGACTGAGATCCAGGCTGGACTCTGACAAACAACCTCTACAAAACACCCCTAAAAATGAGCGAGCAGGCTGTCACCAGTGCAGTTGGCACATTTGATACAGAGAACCCCAGGGGAACTTCAGCACTGACAGTGAGAACTCAGGAGGTGGTGGGAGCTGAGTGATCCACTCCCTTCCCTTGGGAATGGTCCCTGTAAGCAGAGGAGGGACTAAAGGCAGTGTGAGAGTGGAAACCCAGCAAGGAAACAATCACAGTTCCACCCTGATGAATGGCTGAGTCAGGAAGATGTGCCTGGTCATTAGTTGTGTTGTCTCCACAGTGGGTGTCCAGACAATGTAAGACGTTGTTTGAGCATTTCTCTTGTTGCACCGCCCTGGCAGGGTGGGATGCTGGGGAAGTGACAGCTCTGGTGCTTGGTGTCTTGTTCATTCTCAAACCATCATCGGGAGCATTCCTCTCACCTCCTGTCTGTCAGATTTCTCTGCCATCCACCCTGTATGTGCAGAGAGGGCCCTTTCAGGCAGACCAAGACTGACCCCAGTTGCCAAACAGAAGCCAGGGTAGTTCGAAGACAGCTGAAATCCACACAGCCTGGTTTCCTCTCTCTTCCTTCCCTCTTTCTTCCACAAGCCCAAGTATGTAGTCCACTTATCGTTGTTTCCCAGAGCAGAGCGGGGAAAGAGAGAGATGCAGCCAGCAGGATTTCAGGAGCAAGTCTCATTTATTTCATTATTTAACAGCTCTTTTGTAGGATAATTTTCTCATAGTTTAATTGGTCAATTTCTTAACCATCCCTCTGGGTGATTGATCGAACTATATTCAAAATATTTTCTCTACTTGTACTAAAAACAATTTGCAGGTGTCCATAGTTTACAAAACTCTACTGATATCTTTCGTGAGAGACTTTTCTCTCTCATAGGACTAGAGAGAAGCAAGAAAATCCTTGCTTAGCAGCCTTTTTTGTATCCACACAAGTACCCGTGCTTCCCTGCCCTGGATGGAGCAAGGACAGTAGCCTGGGACAGAGCAATCCTGTGCATTAGTGTTTACTAAGTGCATGCTGAGGAAGGACAGATTCCTCCCAAAACTAAAGACAGAAAAAATTTCTGGTCCATTAGTGCCTATGGCTGCCATGCTGCAATGAGTGAAGATCAGACACGGGAGGAAAGCTGGAGAGGGACAGGAGGTACAGCCGTGGGTTCTCATTCACCTGGGATGCAGGCACATCTCTGTGCTGATGTAAGCACACCTCTATCACGTGTTGTAATGACTGAGCAGCACTGGGGTCTTTTCGCTTCCCTGTTCTTTCTTTACCCTTCCTTTATGACTTTTGGAGTTACAAGTTGTGGATTACTCACCCCTTTCTCTTCAGCTTCCTCTGAGTCCTTTGCGTGCCATTCTCCCAAGCTAAGCAGGGGTGTTATTTCTGGACAACTCTCTCCTGTCGGTGACAGTGACACAATCAGTGCTGTGTCTCTGCCTGTCCCTGACATGATTTCAGTGGGTTGCTCTCTGTTCCCCGACAGGTTGGAGATATTAGTGCAGCAGTGTCCCTATCCCTTTCAGTGTCAGTATGTTTCCGGCGTGTGAATTTAGGGATGGGTGGCTGCTCCATGAATTTCTCTCCTCATCTAGCTGGTTCGGTTGTAACAGGTGTAGCACAGGCTGTAGTTGGGAAACTGCTTTCACAGGATGGATGATCTTTCCATTTTGCTTTGAAAAACACCCACTCATTCTGTAAAGCCACGGTTCTGTTAGAGAGGCTATGCACAACCTTGGGGACGTTGTTGTCCTTATCTCATCAGATTTCCTGCAAAACAGGGCACAACATCTCACCCCAACTTCCACAGGTGATGCTCAGTGAACTTGTAGTTGAGCTGAAGCCTAGTTTTCCAAAAGATGCCCCGTCTGGAAGTCTCAGATGCGTCTATTTCCAAGCGCAGAACATCTGGTGGAGCATCTTTCTACTCAGAAAATGAACTAAGCCTTGAGCTTGCTCTTGGAAGCAAGGAAATCTACTGGCAATGGGCATGCTACAGCAAGCAAACCTATGGCTGCTTCATCTGTCTCTCTGCTCTTGCTTTGGGTGGCCCTAGCGAGGCACCCAGACGGGGATTTGATTGGTGTCACCACGAGAAGTTTAACACAGAGCCGCGAGAGCCCAGCTGCGTTTGGCTGCAGCCAGGGCGCGTTGCCTTTCTCTGCTCCCCTGACCCAGGGCCCTGCTCTTTTTGTGGGCCCACGAGCAGACCCAGCTTCCAACGCACTGGGACATCCCCCAGCGACCTGTTTGCTTAGCTGCTGCTGCCACCGCATGAAACTGCTGTCAGCTGGAGCCCTTGTGGCCCTCCCGGTTGCCACAAGGAGCCAGCGGCTGCAGGACAAGCAGCAGCCTCAGTGTGACCGCGGTTCAAGCCCCTGCCACCAGCGCTGGCTTCCCCGGGTCTGTGCAGGCTGCTGGGAGCACTGTGGGCATTGCACCCTGCTGGGTGCTGTGCTGGGTGCTTGCACGTCTCTTTCTTTGCCTCGTTTGTTTGCATCTTTCAAACATGAGCTGATAGCAGTCAGGGAGAATCTTCTCTCTACTCAGACCTCACTGGGGACAAGGGAAAGCTTTTAGAGTGTCCAAAGGAGGGACATGAGGGTGGAGAAAGGCCCAGAGGGGCCATACAAGGAGCAGCTGAGGGCACTTGGCCTGTCCAGCCTGGAGCAGAGGACACTGAGGTCAGACCTCCCCAATGGCTGCAGCTCCTCCTGAGGGTCAGGGTAGAGGCAGCTCCAATCTCTGCTCCCTGGGACCAGGGACAGGACCCAAGGGAATAGTTGGAGTCGNACAAGCAGCAGCCTCAGTGTGACCGCGGTTCAAGCCCCTGCCACCAGCGCTGGCTTCCCCGGGTCTGTGCAGGCTGGTGGGAGCACTGTGGGCATTGCACCCTGCTGGGTGCTGTGCTGGGTGCTTGCACGTCTCTTTCTTTGCCTCGTTTGTTTGCATCTTTCAAACACGAGCTGATAGCAGTCAGGGAGCCTCTTCACTCTCCTCAGACCTCACTGGGGACAAGGGAAAGCTTTTAGAGTGTCCAAAGGAGGGACATGAGGGTGGAGAAAGGCCCAGAGGGGCCATACAAGGAGCAGCTGAGGGCACTTGGCCTGTCCAGCCTGGAGCAGAGGACACTGAGGTCAGACCTCCCCAATGGCTGCAGCTCCTCCTGAGGGTCAGGGTAGAGGCAGCTCCAATCTCTGCTCCCTGGGACCAGGGACAGGACCCAAGGGAATAGTTGGAGTCGTGTCAGGGGGATTTAGGTTGGACATCAGGAAAAGGTTCTTCCCCAGAGGGTGCTGGGCACTGACCAGGCTCCCCAGGGAATGGTCATGGTCCCAGGGCTTCCAGAGCTCCAGGAGCCTTTGGACAATGCTCTCAGGCATGGGGTGGGATTGCTGGGATGCCCCGTGTAGGGCCAGGAGTTGGACTGGATGATCCTCGTGGGTCCCTCTCAGCTCAGGATATTCCATGATTCCATGGTAACTGCATGGGGCTGCCACCTTAACCAAGAAGTGCCCACATCTGCCCCTTGCTGGCCTCCCAAAGGACCCCCAGTGCCTCCATAGAGCTGGTGATGGGTGTGGGCTCTGGGGTCTGGCAGACAAAGCCCATCTCCCAGGCTTATCAATCCCTCACTGCTGATATCAGCCCCACAGGGAGTTCCTGCGTCAGGGCACTTTTTGGGTGGCAGAACAGATGAAAAACCCCCATGATCAAATGCAGCAATCCCCACCCATCCCCACTGCCCTTGCCTCATACTTTGCAGCTGGTGAATTAATTGTGAAATGCCATCCACTGTCCTGTTTGTTCCAGATGAAAATCTCTTCTCCAGGGACTGTTTCCCCAGGAAAAACTCTTCATTTGTGTAAGTACTTCAGAAGGAAAGACTCTGAAGCAGGCCTGAAACTAAACCCTTCTTTCTCATCAAGGCTGAGGAGTCCAGCTAAAGCAGCTACAGCACCCCTGCTTTACTTTCCAGGAGAAAAAGAGATCCTTCCCATGGCAGGGAGACAGCTCTGCCAATGTTTCCTTCTCATACCTAGCACTGGCAGTAATTTCAGCTGTGGCAAGATTCATCAAAGTTAATCATCTGACCCTCATCTACATGAGATAATTTTTCAGCGAGCAGGATTTGCCAGTAGCCTCAGCTGGCATCACGCAGACCAACATGAACAAATCACATCCTGTTCCAGGTCTGGCTTTCCAAATCCCAAGCAGGGAAAGAGAGCAGCGGGCGTCAGATCCTGAGGAAGACCTAGATTCTATTCAGCTCTTGGTGTTGGGCCATACGGCTGCCTCAGGTAGCTCTTCAGCAAAAATCTGACAGTCCCCAAAACTTCACGAACACTTCTGGCCCTGAGCGGCTGGCATCTTGCACAACCTTCTGATCTGACAAGTTTGCCAACATCCTGAATGGTGAACATCTCATGGGGTAGGCGGTTCTTGGGAGGCTTCCATGCATCTTCTGTCGTCTCTGAAAACCTGTCTGAAAAAAATCGGTCTCCTTCTGGCTTTGCGTTCAGCCCGGCACCAAACCTATGGAGGCAGGTTCAATTGGAAAGGTCCCATCTCTGCAGGGGTTCGAGCCAACCTTCTGATTTGATGTGAACAGTATGTACGAATGCCACTGAATGACATGTTTCCATGATAAAGAGTGTGGTGATGAAATTCCTCTGCGTGCCAAGGATGGAAACAAAAAAGTCAGTGGGCAGCTGCAACACATCACAAGAGCTGGAAAACAAAATCCTTTCTGATTCCCAGAGCAGTTCTTGAGGTACTCGGAAACCTCAGATTCCTGCCCCCTGCAAGGGACCTGCACTTCCCCAGAACATGTAAAGCACTGTCACTGTATTAAAGCTGAACAAATACTCCACAGAGAATAGGGAGATATTGTTTGAGTGACAAAGGCTGATAAATCATTCTCTGGACGTTTTCCTCTTTGCTTGGCTTCTTCCCACTGATCCATAGGAAATCGGTGGCACTTTGCACGTGGAAATCCATAACCCAAAAGTCCATGCATTGACGACTTTGAGCAAGCCGTGCTCTCAGCTAACACACCACTTGCTTTTGGTTCTCATCAGCATTGTTCTGTGGGGAGGAGGGTAAAGAAGGCCCAGGGTGATTTTTGGTGTGGGGACAACTGAGCTGATTGGTGTCCTCATGTCAAAGCAGCCCCCAGGCCCCTCCTGGAGAAATGCACACCACACACGTGTCACCCGTCCCCGGTGCCACAGCTCAGTAGCTCTCCAGCTCCTGGGAACTGAGGGCAGATGGACAAACACATGACACTGGTACAAATGATCCCTCCATAGACAGCTGGAACGTGGTGGGCACCTGAGGTTCAAGAGTCCAGCAGAGACCTGAGGAGCTGGGCCTGTCTGCCCCACCTCAGATACCACCCCCGAGCTCCCCTTCTCTAGAAGGGATGACAGCGCTTGCTGCTGCCTTGGCAGATCTGTCGGATTTTTCAGCCTGAAGGCTGCAGATTTCAGGCCTGTTGTGGGGGGGTTGACCCTGGCCAGCAGCTGAGCAC